>LOJH01059317.1:0-11282 GCA_001685095.1 Ellobius talpinus
ATTTTAAAACCTTGTCGAATAATCCAGCTTAATCAGACTGGCAACCTGAAATCATTACACATAAGGATAACTTAAGGCTTACTCTTTTAGATACCATATATGAGGTACCAAATATTTTTATTATAAATATTAGAACATATGATCTGATGCTAACAGAAAAGTTCTTTCAACGTGATACATAATATATCACTCTTTACTCGGTTCAGCTAACAGGGACAGTGAAAAATTTATTTGTGGTTGGAATTTAGAATTTGTGAGTCATTTACCACTGTCTATTCGTGTCACAGGATGAAAGAAACTGTAGAATATTATTGTAACAAGTGAGAAATAGCAGTGTATACAGAGTCATCTCTTTTCAACCAAGTATAAGAGCCCCTCTCTTAGCATTAATAATATTCAAAAATTCAGACTGCATTATTTCACTTTATTTTCTGGTCCTGTAAGAACTGGTAAAAATTATGGCTATATTATGGTTTGATTTATCTGGATTCACTGCCATAAACAGATTTCCTTCAGATAAAAGAAATTAATTAAGCATGGTGGAGATATCTTAAGTATTACAAACTGATTTATGATAAGTACTCTATGAACTGTTGAGAGGAATATTGGCTAGTATACAAAGGAAGTAAAAAATTAAAAGGCAGCATCATATTTCCTACTTTATCAGCCAATCAAAATATTTGGTCATTAAAAATACTTCAGAATTATAAATTTGGAGGTGAAAAAGATTAAAACAAAATTACATAGAAAGTGAATGAATGATAAATATTTTGCTTTTGAACTTTTAATTTTCCATATGTATGTTAATGACCAAAACTTAATTTTTATAATGGTTCTGATATAGTTAATCCCAAATTATACATGTCATTTCAATCAAACTATCTTAGCCAAGTGTCCAAATGATTAGTAGCTACTGAGATGAGGGGGCTTCCTTGTATAATTTAGAAATGGCCCATTATCAGATGCTTTGTTTGCAAGTATTTCCTCCCATTTCATGGGCTGACTTTTTTTCTGTACACACTGTTTTAAGGTTGATACAATCCCACTTGATTATTTTCCTTTGGGTGGCTGTGTTTATTGTTATAACTAAAATTCATTCTCAAGAGCAACTTATTTGAGTAGTTTTGCTTTTAGGTCTTTTTGAATTTTAGTTCATTGTAAGTTGACTTTAATTGGTGGTAAAGAACCTGAGTTGATATTTTGCCAGAAAAGAAGTGTATCAGTATACAGAAATAAATGAGCAGCAAATTTTTGAAAAGATATCCAAAATCACTAATCATCAGGGAAATTGAAATTAAAACTACTGTGAGATATGATCTTGCACTTATTAATATGTTTATCATAAAAAGGATATTTTAAAATGTGAGTGCTGGCAAGGATGTGGTGAAATTAAAGCCCCTCTACACTGTTGGTTGAAATGTAAAATAAAGTAGTAATATAGAAGTTTTTCAAAAAGTTAAAAATAGAAGTAAGGATTTGCTCAGTGACAGAGTGCTTATCTGGCATGCATGAAGCCATGGTTTAAGCCCCTGTGCTGCAAAATGATCAAATAAATAATCTACTACAAGCTCTAGAAATCCCATTCTGTGTATTCAAAAGTATTAAAATTATTGTAAAGGAATTTTGCATTATACTCTTATTTAGTCACTTTTTACAATAGCTGAAATATGAGAACAGATTAGATATGAAATGGATAAACATATGACTATATTTAGATGCCAGGATATTATTCAGCCCCATGAAAGAAGGAAATCCCCCAGTTTTCAGCAACATGAATTAAATTGAAGGTAATACATGATCTGAAGTCCATCAGTGATAGAAGGAGAAACACTGTTTGATCACATGAAGTCTCAATAACTGACAGACTTAGAGGAGCAGAAGCTACAGTAGTGGATTCCAAGGTAGAGAAAATGAAATTCTGTGATTTAATGGTTACAGTTGTTCAGTTTTGCTATATGAATAAAGTGTAGAGACTTGTCCAATCCAGTGCCTACTGGTTACAGAACAGTATTACAAATTTGGAAGTCTGTTAAGCAAGTTGGCACCATATTATGCTCCTATCATATAGACGTGCATAAAAAGGAAACTATGGAGTGTCATTAAGTCAATCATTTTAGTTGTAGTGACAGTGTCTCAAGTTTTGCATGTGCTCCAATTCCAATGAATTTGAACTGTGTACCTGGCATACACAAAGCTCTCTGTATTTGAATTCTACTTCAATAAAATTGTTATTAAAATGAAGTTGTTGATAGAGACAACTGTCTTGAGTACTTTATCATCAGGTTTAGAACCCGGAAAAAACCTAAATGCCCCTTGACCGAAGAGTAGATAAGGAAAATGTGGTACATTTACACAATGGAGTACTACACAGCAGAAAAAATAACGACATCTTGAATTTTGCAGGAAAATGAATAGAGCTAGAAAACATCATTTTGAGTGAGGTACCCAAGACACAGAAAGACAGTTATCACATGTACTCACTCATAGTGGTTTTTAAATATAAAGCAAAGCAAATCAGCCCACAAATCACAATCCCAGAGATCCTAGACAACAACGAGGACACTAAGAGAGACATACATGGATTTAATCTACATAGGAAGTAGAAAAAGACAAGATNNNGGCAGGGAGGGGAGCAGAGAAAAATGTAGAACTCAATAAAAATCAATAAAAAATAAATAAAATAAGTTTTTCATTATTTAAAGCTCAAACAAATTGAACAAAAATTTCTGATGCTGTTTGCAAAAATTATAAATATATATAAATATAAAAGTATATATATATAATATATATACTTTTCATTTTAGTTTTTGTACATTTTAACTAAATATAAAATTACATGCCTTTCTTAATTCCATTTTCTCTCCAATCCATCTCAAGTCCCTCCATCTAACTCCTTCCATGTCTCCTCCAACTTTCACGTTAATAGCCTCATTTCCTTATTGTTTATTATATTAATAGCCTTTTATTATTTATTGCTATTTGTTTTATATTAGACACATATATGCATAAATATGTAAATACATGAAACCCAAAACACTGTAACTGCTAGACAAAAACACAGACAGTACCCTGTAAGATAGAGGTGTAGGCAAGCACTTTCTGAATAGGATTCCTTTCGCCCAGGAATTAAGACTAACAACTGACAAAGAGACTCAAAACTAAAATGCTCTCATACAGCTAAGTAAACAGTTGAGTGAAGAAGAACCTCATGGAATGGGAGAGAATCTTTGTCGGCTACACATTTGAGAGGACTAAATCCTGAACATACAGAGGTCTCGGGGAAAAAAAAACAAACAAACAAACAAAAACCAAAGAATCAAGGGAACAAACTATGCAACCAAAAGATGGGTTAGGGATCTAAACAGAGAGTTCACAATAGAAGAAACGGGAAAAAAAGGCTGAGAAATGCCTCAAGAAGTTTTCATCATCCTTAGCAGTCATGATGTATATGTACATTTAAATTTTTATTTTTGTATTACTTTATAAATAATACCAATCAAAATTTCCACTTCCTCCTCTCCTCCCACTTCCCTCCTGCTCCCCCACACACCCTCTCCCCTAGTCCTGAGAGAGGGCAAGGCACCCTGCCCTGTGGGAAGTCCCTCCCCACTCCATCCAGGCTAAGGAAAGTATACATCCAAGTAGAATAGAATCCCAAAAAGCCAGTACACGCAGTAGAGACAAATCCCAGTGCCATTAATTTTTATTTATCTATTTTATATATTGAGGGAAGTTTCCTCTCCCTTCCCTCTTCCTATTTCCTTCTACCACCTCCCCTATGACCTGCCCCATCAATTTCTCCTCTGCTTCTCTCCAGAAAAGGGCAAGCCTCTTACAGCTATCAAACATGTCATGACAAGTCGCAATAAGACTAAGTACCTCTCCTCATTTTAAAGCTGGAAAAGGTGACCCAAATCGGGTCCCACAAGCAGGCAAAAGAGTGAGATGTAGCCTCTGCTCACACTGATAGGAAGCCCACGATAAGACTAAGCTACACAACTGTAACATATGCAGAAGGCCTAGGTCAGTACGGCACAGGCTCCCTGGTGAGTGGTTCAGTCTCTGTGAGCTATGAGCCCAGGTTAGTTGATTCTGCGAGTTTTCTTGTGTTGTCCTTGACCCCTCTTGTTCCTATAATCCTTCCTCACTTCAGAAGGATTCTTCAAGCTCAGTCTAATGTTTGGCTGTGAGTCTATGCATCTTTTCGCATCAGTTGCTAGATGAAACCTCTCTGATGACACTTGGGCTAAACACCAATCTATGAGTATAGCATAATATCATTAGGCATCATTACATTGATATTTTTTCTCAGTTGTGTATGGTTACATGCAAGGTCTCTGGGACGTTCAACCTCTGGGTCCTGGCATTCCAAACAGTGGCAGGGGCGGGCTCACTCTCATGGTAAGGATCTGAAGCTGGGCCAATTATTGGTTGGCCAGTCTCACAATCTCTGCACCATCCTTACCCTAGCACATCCCATAGGCAGGACAGGCTGTATGGTGAAGGTTATATGTCTGTGTTAGTGTCCCAGTCACTCCCCTGGAAGTTTGGCCTCTGTCACGTTCTTAGAAATTGTATTTTTGTTGATCAGTAATGAAGTATTGATGCATAGCCTTTTCCACAAAGGATGAAACCTCTTGTTCTAAAATTAAAACAATGGAATTCAGCAGAAAGAGATCAGTAATGTCTATTAGTGCCTACATTTCCGCATTTTATATATGGCAAACTGATGAAGTAATGAGTAATGATAAATATTTAAATGCTCATGGCATTGAAGGAGAAATAGCTTGTGGGATGCAACTGAGAATTAAATGAAACAATATATTTAAGTTTCATGGAAATATCTGCTACATAAAGTACTAAAGAAATGGTCACAATAATTTTCACTATTTTTTTAATTTCATATATTTTATGGCAAGTATTCTCAACTGAATGACTAGAAGGAAGGTAGATGTGAGGTAGATCTTGAGACAGAGAAGGAACATTTTCTGTTGGTTTTACCAAAAGGATTTTGTCTATTTCACTGGACTTGAAAAAAATCATAAACATATATCCTATAGAATAAACATATCCAGCTAGATATTAGTCTGCAAAGTCCATATAAAAAGTGAAAAAGGAAAGATCAACTGAAAGGAGGAAAGCTGAAGTAACACATAAGCAGAAAAAAAAATTTGTTCAACAAAAGAAGCAGTCCTGTCTTATACAGTGCTTTCTACTTTTTACAGCATGTGCCCAAATATATATCCTTTAATATCCCCGTGAAAGATCTCTATGAGATCTGTAAGCCTGTCTCCACTCAAATAAACCACATAAGAGGTGTGGTTGGCATTTGGATTCCCCTGAGACTTTCATACTCCCCCAATACAACCAGCTTATTAAGATAAGAAATAATGACCTGTATTTGGTGAATTTCACTATTGCTAATTCAGTCAAAAAGTTCTGTGTTTATTTGTGACTATGCCAATAATTCATAGATACTTGTGACCCATTCTCTAAAAAGTACTACTTAGTATAAACTCTAAGGTATTATAACTTTGGCATAAAACTCATTCACTTCACTTATGGCACAGTCCCTTGAACCTATTAATCCAGAGGGCATTACAGGGACACAGAGCACTTAGAAAACATCCAACACCTGCATACGCTTCTTCCTCTCAGGTCTGGAGAAAGACAAATGTTTCCAAATGCTTTGAGTTTTGTGAATGAAAGAGAGAACCATGTCAGTAAACTGAGAGAACAGTGAAAGCAATTAGTCACAAATTGTAACTCTGTAATGGGGCATACGAGACTGGCAACAGTTTATATAAACATTCCATGAGCATCTTGCTGACAACCTGTCAAGCTTTGCTAGTCACATTGTTATTCAAAATAAACCTGCTCCTAATGTTGATTCAGATCTATTTTTTAAAAAGAGACAATTCTTTATGACATCAAATCATCTTCATTTTTAAAAAAAAATTTGCTATTGCAGTTTCTCCTCTAGCAGTGGGAGTAGAGATAACACTGGAAATCTTTTCCAAAGAAATGAGATTTCCGCTTATTGTGAAGATGAAAACACTGCCTTTTAGCCATGGTGAAGAGGGGAAAAAAGTCAGTGACTTGATTGTTTCTTGGTTTTAGGTCTGCCTTTTAAATTGGATGACATTCACAGACACTCAGGATGTAAGACAAGGGCTTTCTCTAAACAATCTCCAAATAGCAAAATGATATAGACCTCAGAAGATGCAGGTTAAAAGACATATGAACAACATTTATAAATGAGAACAATGTTTATAAAAGAGAATGAACATTTATAATCGCTCCTGATTACAACCATCATTAATAAACTCATCCCAAAGAACTAAGTGAATTTTATTTTTCTAAGACAGAGTATTAACACTAAATGTACATTTGCATTTTAAAATATATGGAAGTCAAATCTGCAGAAAAAAGAAACTTTATTTCATAATGTGAAGTAGGCAACGGCAGTAATGAATTACATCAGCTTTAAATTAGCAAATGATACAGACTAATTTCCTAAGCAAAAAATTCTAGTTTCTAGAATTTTCATGAAGTATATTTGTATCTGTACATACATATCTACATACAGTTTTCATAATATATATTCATATTTATATATACATTCATCATATATAATGTTCATATATGATTTATGAATATGATTTACTTGTGATATATCTTACAGTCACATACTATATATATTCAGAGAAATCAACAACAGTGCATACATATAGATTGTTTTTTATAAGGAACAATGATTCTGTATTAACTGGGAGAACTGAACAATGGAAACTTGCTTTAAAAATGTATCTTTTGGTCATCACACACCTGAGCTCACAGCAGCTATGGCTAACTGCACAACATCAAGCCAGTTAAAATTCAAGCATGAGTAGAGGAGGGTTTTACAAGGCTATTCGCAGTAAATAGATGCTAGGGAAGTGTGGCCACCAGTATACAGTGCACATCCCAGTGGAGGGTTCCATACCTGTCTGTATGATTGGACTCAGGGAGTTATAGGAAAAGAAAAGGACCTGAAATTTAGAGGGGAATATGGGAGGGGGTGCATAGAGGGAGTGAGGGAAGTGAGTTGTATATGATCATGATACACTGTTTACATGTATGAAATTTAGAAAGAATAAAGATTATTTCCTAAAAATATCTCTTGCATCTGGTGCTGTCTACCAGTGATACTAGCATCTAATATGCTAAGGGCCCTGTATTGAATTCTTAGCAATACACACATACTCGCAAGCTCCTACTTATTATTTTGCTTATTAAATGATTTATTTAAATATATACAGTGTGTATGCATGCAGTATGTAGTATATGTTTATATGTGGATACAAGTAGATGCAGGTGTGCTCCCCTATTTATGTATGTGCAATGGTGTGTGTGCCAGAGGTAGACTTTGGATTTTAAGCCTTTCCAGGTTAATTTTTTGAAACCAGGTTCTGATCTGGAGTTCACAATTTTGACTAGCCTGGATTCAGATAACATCCACCATCTACCCGCCATGGATCCTTACCCCGTGCCCAGTGATGGATTCCAGACATTTGCCGCTGGGTGAGTTTGATAAGAGTGCAGGGGATGTGCCTGTGAATCCTCTTGTTTATACCTCAAATATTTTATCCATTGAGCCATCTTCCATCCCTCAAAATAACTAATTTTTGAAGGGCAATCTGGGGCCAATGAAAACACACCATTTTAAGGCAGACGATTAGATCTTGATTATTAACTGTGTGACTGTAGCCACATCAGTAACGATCCTGGCCTACTGATTATGAACCTGCATTGCCACAAGTCTAACTGCATGTGCCTAACACAGACTCGTTCTGAGAAGCAAATAAAATGAATGTGTAAACACTTGAGTCACATCTAGTTTCATAGATTCTTGGCAATTCAAGGATTAATGAAAATCCTATTTTCATTAATATTCAGCAAAGCAGCAAACCGATAGCTCTAAATGATAAAAGTGAGATCAAGAATGCACAGGGATGTGACTGGATTCATCAGGATCTTGGCAGCCTTCATGAAATGAGGGATCCAGCTTATCAGAGAATCACAAAGTGTCTGATGAGCCACGAGGGCTGTCGAGTTGTATGCAGCACATCCATACTCATGGGTTTCCCACAACACCTTTGAAGAAACTTGGAACTGTCTCTTTACTAACATGCTAATTGACAGTGCTTCATTTCATGCTCTAAAATTGGGCCCACTTAATATTTCACTGTGTAGCATTGATGGCTACTTCAAATGCTATGTAATGTATTGTGATCACAGGCCTCTGGCCGGTAAATCAGAAACAACAATTTGCTGAGTCCATCAAATGCATTAATGCCACTATTTAAGGAAATATATATATATATTTATCTAGTAACCGTGGGATTTTTAAGCTTAAAGTAACTGAATTTTTTTCTAATACTGCTAATATACACTATGAATTATAATATTTATACTTTCCTGATTTTTAATATAACAGAATAATTGAAAGGATTCAATTCATTTATCTATTCATTCATTCAGAAAGAACATTACATACCTAGTATAAGATATTTTTCAAAAACCATTTGTACCTAATGTTTTTTGCAGAAATGTTAATATAAAACATAAGGTTCTCATACAATATTAGGGAAAAAGACAAATCAGCTTGAGACAAAGATGAAATAACTGTCCTGGTTTGTGTCTCATTTAATAGGAAAGATGTCTAACAGGCAGTCACAGATTTCCCATGTAACCACTGCCCAGGCACAAACCAAGAACACTGTTTTCTCTACTCAGCACTTGGAAAACGTGCATGGATTTTTAAACCACCCCAATTTTTCTATTCTGGAAATTCCAGGTAAGCAGAATCATCAAAGTGTGCAAACCACCACTTTCCTCTTTGGTACTCCATCTCCTCACTTCCCTGACCTCAGTTCCTTGTCTCCGCCCTTCTCCCACTAATATGCAGAAATGGTTTATCTGAGACAGACTGTCGTACTATGCAACCCAAGATTACCTCAGATTCACATGTACTGATCACGGTAGATATGTGCCATCCCACCTAGAAATGGGAATCTACCTTTGTGCACTGTAATTTTTCATATTAATGCGACTTGTGTGAGGAATCTATGGGGAGATGAGGATCCAGGAGAAGGAAGGCAATGATCTACTGAGAAGAGAGCAATGATAGGATGCACTTCAGCCAACCCATTTAAATGAAATCAGTACTTGGTGCAAGTCTTTTCACTTGCAGACATATATCACTCTATATTTTTAAAATTTGAAAAGGTTTTCACAAGTTTTTTAAATGATGTTAATTTGGGCAGTAAATTAATGAAGCCTGAGCAAGGCTCTATCTCAAAGGGAGAAGTGTGTATCTGAGCATGTTCTGGATTCAGATGAGTTCTGGTGAATTAGCATGTCCTATTGTCTGAGGAATCATCCAGCAGGTCTCACTATTAAGAATCTTTAGATCCAGTAGATACTATTTGTCCTTTTCAATCTCTTCCATGAAATGTTGAATGAAGTCCAAGGATGCATCATCACGAGGCCAAAGTTATTAGTGAAGCCATTCTGCTTCCCATTAGAGAATGTCAGCCTTACATAGTCACCTGATTAAGACTTCAGGTAGGAAAATTTGCCAAGAGTCGGTGAGTTAATACCTCTAAAACTACAGTTCAAGAGTTTGGGAATGACACTGATGTCATTGCCCTCAATGGGCCCACAGCAGAGGTAACCCAATCTGAAGCCACCCATGAAACTGTAGGGGTTCACCCTTCACATCTTAAACATGCTATTGAAGCTATTGATTTTCTTCAAGCAGTCCAGCTACACCTGGGCATGCCACACCTGGGTCTCCATTCTACTCAGTCAAATAGTTGGCTTTGATTTTATTTCAGTGCACTGTGGCCCCTCTGGTGCTGCCTCTCCTGTTGGTATGGCTGCAGCCACTGCCAGAACTAACCTGAAATACATTATTGCTATTTCATGGTTATTACCCTCATCCTCCAGCCCACAGACCATGCTCCCTTTTACTAGCTTCATCAGCACTTTCGTCTCATCCTTGACTGCTGGCATTGTGATCTCCATATTATAACAACATTGCAATAATTTCTTTTTCATTTAAAATTTTCATTTATTTCATATCCCAAACACAGTTTCCCCTCCCTCCTCTTCTCCCTCTCCTCCTGTATCTCCCTTATCCCCCTCATTCACTCTTATGTTTCTGTTCGGAAAGGGTCAGGTCACAAATGGGTGTCAACAAAGCATGACATATCAAGTTGAGATACGCCTAAGCTCCCCTTTTGTATGAAGGCTGGGAAAGGCAACCCAGGATGAGCAATAGGTTCCCAAAAGTCAGCTCAAGCATTAGGGACAGGTCCTGATACCACAGCTAAGAGTCACACAAACAGACCAAGCTACACAACTGCATGACATAGGTAGAGGTTCTAATTCAGTCCCATGTAGGCTCATTAGCTGTCGGTCCAGTGCATATGAGCACCTTTGAGCACAGGTTAGTTTTTTTCAATGGGTTACCCTGTGAAGGCCTTGACACTCCTGGCTCATACAGTCTTTTGCCCCTCTCTTCAACAGGATTCCCCAGAGCTTGACCCAGTGCTTGGCTGTGTATCTCTTGTTGCATTAATTTCTTTAAGAAGTTGGGCATCAAACTACCTCAAAAGATTGATACATACACATACCACCACCCAAAAAAAAGCTAAGGAAAGAAGTCATGAATTTGAAAGACCCAAGGGGGGGCTTAGGAGGTACTGGATGGAAGAAAGGGAAGATGGTATAATTCTAATATAATCTTAAATTTTTTAATATTTTTATTTTATTTTTAATAAAATATATTTAATATATTTATTAATATATTTATTTTTTGAAAAGCTATCTTTTCTCATTTTACATGCCAAATCCAGTTCCCACTCCCTCCCTCCTCCTGCACCCTCTTCCTTCACACCCCACCTCCAACCCTGGTCCCCCACCACTCCTCAGAGAGGGTAAGACTTCCCATGGGGAGTCAACAAAGTCTAGCACATCGCTTTGAGGCAGGATCAAGGCCTTCCCTCCTCACTATATCTAGGCTGAGTAAGGTATCCCTCCAGAGAGAAAGCATTCCAAAAAGCCAGAACAAGCAGTAGGGATAAATCTTGGTCTCACTACCAGTGGCCCCGCAGTCTGCCCAAGTCATACAACTGTCACCCACATTCAGGCAGAGGAAGGAGGGGGGAGGAGAAAATTAGGTTTTAAGAAATGATTTTCAAACATGAGCAAGGAAGTCAGGACTGCGAGGGGTG
>LOJH01059319.1:839-18650 GCA_001685095.1 Ellobius talpinus
TGTGTGTGTGTGTGTGTGTGTGTGTGTGTGTATGTATATATGTCTGTGTATGTGTATATATTTATATATTTCTTGTAGCTGGATGCTCATTAGCAAATAGAGAGTTTCTTTAAAAAAACAGGAATTTTTTTGGACATTACTTATTGCTTTCATACATGCTTAATTTTCTCCAATCCCATATCTTACAATGTCAGCCTCATCATTCAATCAATCAATTTAGCCTCCTTAGAGAAGCTTAAACAAATTCCTCTTCAGGATTTAGGGAGCATTTTACAGACATTTACATTATAGCATTCAGCACATTTTAAATCTCCCTAGGACATTTTAGTGAATTTGTCTTACTACCTCTACTGAAAAATTATACCATCTCTGTTCCAGGTTCTGCCTCTTTAGAAGTCCAGCGTATTACTGAGTCTCAGTGATATGAGGTCGGTGGGTGTGGTGCTTCTAGACTTGAGCTTTTAACAGAAATCACAGGAAGTAGGAGGTGATCGGCAGTGTGGATATGAAAAATATTATTAGACTTCACCATCACTTTTTTTAGTTTAAAGTTTTAAGATACAAATTTTCCTCATTTTATTTTTAATTTAAAATTAAATTTTGAATAATTCATATAATTCATACATGAATACTCTATTTACACCATTGTCACTCCCTTCCCCCTCCAGTTCCCCTGTGCCCCATTCCTTCTCATATTCATTACCTCTGGTTTTTATAAGTAGATATTAACTAAATATAATAATGAGTTTCTTTATGGCATTTTGATACATGTACATATAGTATTTTAATCATGTTCACCTCATGGCCTTCATGTTTCCTTCCCACTCTAGATAATTCTCCTTTTTCCTAGTTAGTTTCCATTATATGTTCATATGTGCTTGGGTGTGTGCAAGATTTGATGAGTTTCACTAGGGTTGTTTGTGTAAGTGTGTGTGAAGCTTTGTTTGCAGGAGTGTGGGCACCAGGCCAGTGAATACAGCACTGAACAGAAAATGTCTTTGTTCCCTATCAGCCTTTCCTGTGTCAGCATCCTCAGCTAGAAATGTAACTGCATTAGTCACTTCTGCTCACATGACAGGGGTTTATGGTTCCAATCCTGTACAGATATTGTGCAGGTCATGACACGTATGTACTTTCAAGACTGCAGCAGCTGTGTCATGCCTGGATATCAGCACTCCATATCACTCTCTTTCCCTCCGCCAGCTCTTTCTTTCTGGCCGTTCTTCCTAATTGTTCCCTTAGCTTTGGGAGTGATGATGAATGTCTCATCTATGGCTGGGCATTCAACAGTCATTTATTCTCAGTGCTTAGACTAGTTAGAAGTCTTTGAAGTCACCTCTGATCAATGCAAAAGGAAGTTTCTCGGGCCAAAGGTGACAGGAACACTGATCTGTAACTGTAAATAAAGTTATTCAGAAAAACAGTATATCATGTTCTATTAGAAGACAGCAGTCTAATATTTGGGTGTGGGTCTCTGCATCTGCTCCCATCAGCTTCCAGAGGAAGCTTCTCTGATTGGGTTAGGCACCCATCTATGAGTATAGCAGAATATTATTAGGAATCATTTCATTGACTTTTGGGGGGTGGAACCCAGGGGAAGAGGGGGTGGAAGGATTGTAGAAGCCAAAGGGGTCAAGGACACTGGGGAACATGGCCCACAGAATC
Source organism: Ellobius talpinus (assembly GCA_001685095.1). NCBI lineage: Eukaryota > Metazoa > Chordata > Mammalia > Rodentia > Cricetidae > Ellobius > Ellobius talpinus. Next base: position 2,505 of record LOJH01059319.1, read on the forward strand.
AGCTAAGTAGGGCTCATAGAGACTGAGGTGACAATCACAGAGCCTGCATGGATCTGTACTAGGTTCTCTGCATATATGTTGTGTTGCTTAGCTTAGGGTTTTTGTGATACTCCTAACAGTGGAAGTAGGGGTGTCTCTGACTCTTTTGCTTGTTCTTGGGCTCTTTTCCTCCTACTGGGTTACCTTGTCCAGCCATGATATGAGGGGTGTACCTTGTCTTATTGTATCTTGTTATGCCATGTTTTGTTTATATCCCTTTTTTGAAGGGAAACTGAGGAACAGTGGGTCTGGGGGGTGAGAAGTGAGGGGAACTAGGAGTGGAGGGAACAGAGACTGAGGCCATGATGTATTGCTTGAGAGAAGAATAAATTTTAAAAAAGAAGAAGATAACATCAGAAGCTCTTGAACTAAGGGTTTTCAACCATGTTTTGACATGGGTTTTTGATTGGGTTTACAATTACATATATGGATATGAGCATCTAATCCAATCAGAAAGCAGATGGTTATCCCCTGACAGACTTTGCTGTCTTTGCATCAGTGAGGTCATCTTACTGGGCTAATTGATATTGCCACATGCAAGGTGCCAGATGGGTAAGACAATTCTCTCTCTGCAGAATGAACACCATCTTCTGGCAATATGAGGGCTAGCCATCAGGGAGGAAACTTCCAGCTGGGTTCCAGTTTGATTTCTCTATGTCCTTCAACAAAGGCATCAGTTTCATCACCATTTTCAGAAGATTGCTTAAGCCTCTTTGAGATATTGTGGTTAGTTATAAACGTAAATGTTCCCCAGAAGAGCAAGATGAAATGGCTTAAAATGCAGATCCCTGGTCCCTTTCCTGGAGATGCCAATTGAGTAGACAGAAATAGATGTTGGCCATTTGTAATTAGCACGTTCCTCTGGAGGCTCTGATCGGCAGGGCCTGGTGTGAGAATATTTTTTCTGGGCATGAAGTAGAAGTGAAATATTTTGATTCTGGAGGCTTTCATAGTTTAGATGAGAATACAGAGTGTAGTAGAAGTGAAGTGGGATTTGGGCACAAGTGTACATGTTGTGGGCAGAACATGCAATGTCTCTCATAGACTTATTTTTTGAGAACTTGGTCCCCAGCTGGTGGCACTATTTTGGGAGGCTGTGGAAATCTTTGGACTGTGTAACTATATGGAGGAAGAAGATCACTGAGGGTGGGTTCTTGAGGCAGCTTCCTGTCATGCCTTCTGTTTGTTGACCTGCCAAGCCTGGGTGGCTCTGTAGCGTCTTTCCTCTTACAATGGACTGAATTCTGTGAGAATCTAAGCCTAAACAAATCCTTTCTCATTTAAATTGTTCATGTCCTGAGTTTTGTCACAGAGATATGGAAGGTAATGAATGCATTATGCTAGGTAAGTGTTTGTGGAGAGTGGTGTAGGCAGACCAAGGATCGTAGGGTTTTTATTGCTGCAAAAAGACACCATGATCACAGCAACTCTTGTAAAGAAAACATTTGATTGTGGTGGCTCACATTCTGTCTCAGAGGTTCATTCCATTATCATCATGACAGAGAGTATGGTGGTGTGCAGGAAGACATGGTTCTGAAGTAGTAGCTGAGAGTCCTACATCTTACAGGCATCAGGAAGTCAACAGAGTCACTGGGTATATTCTGAGTATAGGAAACCTCAATGTCCGCCCCCACAGTGACTTACTTCCTCTGCCAAGGCCATACCCATTCCAACAAAGTCACACCTCCTAATTGTGCTACTCCCTATGAGATTATGGGAGCCAATTACATTCAAATGACTAAATTCACTCCCTGGCCCCATAAGCTTATAACAATATTACAATGCAAAATGCATTTAGTTCAATTTCAAAATCCCCCATAGTCTATCACAGTCTCAATAATGTTTTAAAGTTCAAAGTTTCTTCTGAGATTCATGTGATCTTTTAACTGTAATCACCTGTAAAATTCAAGATAAAAAGATCACATACTTCCAGCAAATAATGGCACAGGATATACACTGGCATTCCAAACATAAGGAAGGGAGCATAACGAGAAAACATTGGACCAAAGCAAGACTGAAAACCATCTGAGCAAACTCCAAACCCTGCATCTCCATGTCTCCTTTCAAAACATCCTTCAGATCTCCAACTCCATTCAACTTCATTGACTGTGGCACACTTCTTTTTCTTGGGCTGGTTCCACTCCCTGTTAGCTCTCTTCAGCAGGTACCCCACAGCTCTGGCATTGCTAACATATTGGGTTCACCAAGACCATCCAGGCTTCAACTTCATAGTTTCCTGCAATGTCTTCTCTACTAAGCCTTTATTCAGGGACGCTCCTGACACATGTCTGGTCCCAGTGGCTTTTCTTAGGCATGGGTACAAATTCCATGACCTGTTTCTTTAATCCTTAACTGTAAAGCCAGAAGCACATGGCTAAAGTTGCCAAATTCTTCTGTTCATTGGGACTGGAACATGGCCCCCTTGTTCAATTATGTCTTCACCAGCTTTCTAAGTTCCACCTTCCCTGCTTAAGCTTGACTGTCCTGAAACTGGACCTCTAGACCAGGATAGCCTCAGACTCACAGATCCACCAACCCCTGCCTTCCCAGGGCTAGTTTTTAAGGTGTGCACCACCACAACTGGCCCTAAGATATTCTTTAGTTCCTTTTCACAAATTGGAAACTTAGCTGGGTGGGCTTTTGCTTTGAGCTAACCATTCTTTTTATTCCAATTCTTAATCCATTTATTTCCTTGAACACCGAATTTAGCTCTATTCCACTTCCTGGTACTCCTTTTCCCCTCAAAATTTACATTTCATAATTTATCCTGCTCATCTTGCTCCTTTTCATTATAAATCTTTGTTAGAGTTACCACTAATAACCATATGACAGAGTCTATACTAGGCAGTTTTGAGATGACCTCTGCCAATGGAATCAAACCAAAACTCTTCACTTTAACCTCAGGCAGACTCTTTGAACAAGGGCAAAAGACAGCCACTTTCTTCACCAAAATATGACAAGAACTATTTCTAGGCAACATACTGTATTTCTCCTGTTGTTAGGGGGCTGCTTATTCGTTTCCCGACTGCTCAGCCCCAAAATAATCACACAGAAACAATATTATTTGTAATACTGTTTGGCCCATTAGCTCTAGCTTCTTATTTGCTAACTCTTACATCTTAATTTAACCCATCTCCATTAATTTGTGCATCACCATGAGGTTGTGGCCTACCAACAAAGTTTCAGCATGTCTGTCTCTGGCACTGGCTCCATGGCTTCTCTCTGACTCTGCCTTCTTTCTCCCAGTGTTCAGTTTAGTTTTCCCCTCCTACCTCTATTGCCTGCACAGGCCTAAGACAGTTTCTTTATTAACCAATGGTATTCACAGCATACANACATCTTAATTTAACCCATCTCCATTAATTTGTGCATCACCATGAGGTTGTGGCCTACCAACAAAGTTTCAGCATGTCTGTCTCTGGCACTGGCTCCATGGCTTCTCTCTGACTCTGCCTTCTTTCTCCCAGTGTTCAGTTTAGTTTTCCCCTCCTACCTCTATTGCCTGCACAGGCCTAAGACAGTTTCTTTATTAACCAATGGTATTCACAGCATACAGAGGAAAATCCTATATCATTCCCCTCTGAAAGATCTTGATGCCTACAGTTCAACAAATCACATTCAGTACCTCTATCTTCCATTCTTCAACTAGTTGGCCCATTAAGCAGCACTTAAAGCGTGCCACTACTTTCCAAACCCACAGTACCAAACTCCAAATTCCTCCAAAGAAAAACATGGTCAGGCCCATCACAGCAATACCCTACTCCCTGGTACCAGCCTCTGACTTAGGGTTTCTATTGAAGAGAAAGGACATTATGACTATGGCAACTCTTTTTTTCCTTTATTTTATTTTACATACCAACCACAGTTTCCCTTCCTTCTTCTCCTCCCATTCCCTTTCACCACCTTTTTTCTACCCCTCATTCACTCCTCCTCCATCTTCATTCAGATGGAGTAAGGTCTTCCTCAGGAATCAACAAAGCATGGACTATCAAGTTGAGTCAGGACCAAGCTCCTTCCCATGTATCAAGGTTGAACAAGGTGTCCCACTGTAGGGAATAGGTTCCAAAGACCATGCATCAGGGACAGGTCCTGATCCCACTGATAGGGACCTCACAAAAGACTAAGCTGCACAACTGTCACCCAGTTGCTGAGGGCCTAGGTTGGTCCTATGTCAGCTCCCTAGCTGTCTGTCCAGAGTCAACCAGGGCAACTCTTTTTTAAAATTATTTTTATTGACTATATATTTTTCTCCACTCCCCTCCCTTCCTCCCCACTATACTTCTACTCTCTTCCATGGTCCCATGCTCCCAATTTATTCAAGAGATCTTGCCTTTTCTACTTCCCATATAGATTAGATCCATGTATGTCTCTCTTAGGGTCCTCTTTGTTGTCTAGGTTCTCTAGGATTGTGAATTGTAGGCTTATTTTTCTTTGCTTTATGGCTAAAAGCCACTTATGAGTGAGTACATATGATATTGTCTTTCTGGGTCTGGGTTACCTCACTCACTATGTTGTTTTCTAGATCCATCCCTTTGCCCGCAAATTTCAAAATATCATTATTTTTTTCTGCTGTGTAGTACTCTATTGTGTAAATGTACCACATTTTNTCTCTTAGGGTCCTCTTTGTTGTCTAGGTTCTCTAGGATTGTGAATTGTAGGCTTATTTTTCTTTGCTTTATGGCTAAAAGCCACTTATGAGTGAGTACATATGATATTGTCTTTCTGGGTCTGGGTTACCTCACTCACTATGTTGTTTTCTAGATCCATCCCTTTGCCCGCAAATTTCAAAATATCATTATTTTTTTCTGCTGTGTAGTACTCTATTGTGTAAATGTACCACATTTTCCTTATCCATTCTTCAGTAGAGGGGCATTTATTTTGTTTCCAGGTTCTGGCTATGACAAATAATGCTGCTATGAACTTAGTTGAGCACATGTCCTTTGACCATGGCAACTCTTACAAAGAAAACATTTAATTGGGGTGGCTCGCTTACTGTTTCAGAGGTTCATTCCATTATCATCATGACAGAGAAGCATGGTGTGCAGGCAGACATGGTGCTGGAGTAGTAGCTGAGAGTCCTACATCTTGCAGGCATCAGGAAGTCAATAGAGGCACTGGACCATATCCTGAGCACTGGAAATCTTAAAGCCTACCCTTCACAGTGGCACACTTCCTCCAAGGCCATATCCATCCCAACAAAGCCACATTTCCTGTTAGAGTTGCTCCCTATGAAATTATGGGATTATGGGAGTCAATTAAATTCAAACTACCATGTTGGGAGAGGCTGCTTGTTCGTTCCTGGATGCTTAGACCCAAAATAATTACACAAAACTGTATTAGTTAAAACACTGCTTGGCCAATCACTTAAGTGTATTTCTGGCTAACTCTTATATTTTAAATTAACCCATTTCTATTAATCTGTGGTTTACTGGCAAGGTTCTGACACATCTGTCTCAGTGACTACCTGGCTTCTGTCTGACTCCACCTACTCCCTCTCTATATCTTTTCCAGCCTGGCTATATTCTGTTAAACCATTTCTTTAATCAATAGCAATAAAGCATATTCACAGCATACTGAGGGGAATCCCACATCACTACCACACCAAGTATGAGACAAAGCTTCATAAAAGTACCCCAATCCAGTGGATCACAGAGTGCACATTTGTGCTTATTGTAGAAGTATTTGCAATAACTAAGTCATGGAGTCAGCCAAGGTATTGAACAACAGAGGAGGATGAAGAAAATGAAGCTTATGTACACAATAGAATGAAGTTCTTTCATTTAGAGAAAAATGGATGCAGCTGGAATATCATCATACTGAGTGAATTAAATCACTTTTAGAAAGACAAATATTGTATATTTTAGTTCACTTGTGGCTTCATGTAGCCATTGAACAGACACATTTACAGATGTATAAAAGGAGCACATGCAGCGGGGTGACCAGGAACAAGGGCTTGGGGCTCACTTCCTAGTTAGGACTATGGCTGTACTCTTTGATCACTGGTTACCTGAGCTTGGGTGGATGAATTCACTTATCCAGGTTTTCATAGTCAACCTGATAAATGGAAACAAGATCTTACATCAGGATACTGTTGTGAACATGAAAAAGGATTATTTATGTAAAAAGCTTGTCATTTGGTAAAAATGATCACCACTAATAAAAATGGAAGAGAAAGTGGGGAATACCCTTGAATGCATTGGCACAAGAGGTGACTTTCTGACCAGCATGCTGTTAGTACAGATTCTAAGATTGACAGTAAATGGGACCTCATAAAACTGAAAAGCTGTCTTTAGGACAAAATGGCAGTCTACAGAATGAGAAAAGATTTTTTTTACCAAATATTATTAAATTAAATTCTATAGAGGAATAATATCCAAGACATATAAAAAACTCAAGAAACTAGATATCAAAAATCTAAATAATCAAATTAAAAATGGGGTATGGTTATAAACAAAGAATTCTCAGTAGAGGAATCTCAAAGGACCGAGAAACACTTAAAAGAAATGTTCCACATCCTTAACCATCAGGGAAATGCAAGTCAAAACTCCTTTCAGACTTCATCTTACACCTGTCAGAATGGCTAATATTAAAATTACAAGTGACAGCTCTTGATGGCAAGGCTATGGGACAAGGGGAACACTTCTCCATTTCTGGTAGGAGTTCAAACTTATACAGCCACTATGGAAATCAATATGCTGTTTTTTCAGAAAATGGGAATCAATCTACTTCAAGACCCAGGTATACCACTTTTGGGTATATACCCAAAGAACTCTGACTATTAATGCCTTGTGTATCAATTGCTTTTCTATTGCTGTGATAAAACACCATGTACAGAGCAACCTGTACAAGAAAGAGTTTGTTTGGGTTTGTGGTTGCAGTGGGTTGGAAACCATGATGGTGGAGCAAAGGCATGAGGACAGAAACAGGAAGTTGAAAATTCACATCTTGAACTACAAGCACAAAGCATGGAATGCAAACTTGAAATAGTTCTTATACTCCCAAAGCCTGCCTTCAGTGTCTTACTTCCTCCAACAAGACCCTAGCCCTCCCAAACAGCACCAAGAACTGGGGACCAGGTGCTCAAATGCTCTAGAGATTATGGGGAACATCTCATCCAAACTACTATACTTAGCAATAGTTAGCTTTGTCATAGAAAGAAAAAGGAAAATAAAAAGAGAAGTGAAGGAGAGAAAGAACCAAGGTGAAAAAGTAAAGAGAAGGAAGAAGGGTAGGACGAAGAAAAGCACAAAGTCAACAAAAGAAAGGAAGGCTGAGAAATGTAAAAAGGAAAGAACATCGTAAGAAGTAGAAAAGAAACAAAAGGGGGCATGGCTTGTGACCATCCTTTTTTTTCTTTCTGTGTGCAGAATTCCATAAGAAGACAAGAGCTGGTTGGCCCAATGGTGGTGGGCATCTCTTTTACTTTTCTTTAATGAATAAAACACCACTTGTATTTAGGTCTCTGCTAACATCAATTTATAGTGTTGTTTCTCTTACCAAAGGACTCCAGGTTGATAAGGGGAGACAGAAGAATGAATACTAATGAGCAGGACAGCTATTATTTTCAAGCTTTAGTGAGGTACCAGACAGAAAAAGGCAGTGATTTCTACCTAATAATTGGATGCAGTCTTTGAATTTATGCAGCAGGGCTATGCTGCTTTTCTTGAACAAGTCTCTCAGTGCTGCTGACCATGTACTTGGTAAAATGCCACTGATTTGATTCTGGAGTGATGGAAAGATGTGATCATGTGGTCATTTAATAGCATTAAATTCCTAAACTCTCAGCAAGGGTAGGAAAGAACAACTATTTACTTTTAGAGAGAAATCCATTTGCGTGAAGACAATTTTATGGAGGTTGGGCTGACAATAAATATGTAAGCATAATATAGGTTCTTTGGGATCTTGGCAAAGAACTGTGGGTCCCTTTTCTGGAGAGTGACCCAAAGCGGGGAGATGCTGAGAGTCACTGTTGCTGTTCAGTGTTATCGGTTACTGAACGACACTTTAGAAATTGTCCCTCTGAATTGTGAAACATGCTGGATAACTACAGATAAGCTTTTAAACATTTATGGCTTCTGGAAGAATGGAGATGAGGTGGGACGCAGACTGCCAATCCCACCCTTGGGGTAACAGCAGACATTGCTTAATGATTGCTGTGCATTTCCCATCTTGCCTATATGTGGCCACTTTTTAATAAATTTTTCTTCCATATAACACTCCAAAAAGACTTTACTTAGAGTCACTGAACTTGCACTTTGATGTCTGGCGAAGCCTCTTTCTTGCCACCTGGTGTAGATATAAGTGAAAGCTGTTTTCCTCTTCTATCCTTACATTTAAAGACACTTAAAATGCCTACGGATACACTTCCGAAGCTTGAATTTCCAGCCGAATTGCTCGATGGCTCATTGCTTGCTATGTCACTTTGAAGAGTGGGCCACGTTAGAAGCTCTACTGAGGAATTCTGACAAGATTACTGAGGCAAGTCTGGCTTATATTGTGTGAGCGCTTTACCCCATGCTAGACATCAATGGGGACCAACGCCTGGAACAAATGGAAAACTGTGTATTTTAGCAGAGCAAGCAAATGGGTTATTGTAAGTGAGAACATGATCTCTCTCTGAAGGTGGAAAGCTTTCTTTGACGGTGAATGAGTACTGAGTGACCCTGACCCTCATGCCTGTCTGCTTGACGTCTCTCATCTGTTCATCCTGAAGTGACTGCCAAACGCAGGCAAGTGACCACATGGAGCAGAACCGTGGAATAGGAAGGAAGATACAGGCTACCATTTTCAAATTTGAGGAGTGAAATGGTCTCATTAAAAATGCATTATTCATAGGAATGAAAAATGTAGCCCTCATCTGTGGTTGACACATGATTATTAGATTCCTTGGGATTTCTTGAATTTGTTTTGCAACTGACATAACATAAATGGCTCTGGCACTTTTGAACCAAGGAAGCAATTTCAAAATCTGTTATCGCAGGAAAAGGCAAACAAATAGGCCCTGTCTGTGAGCATACAGTGGGCCTAAAATTATACCGCTGCAATTGCATGGCTGACCTGTGCAGTAATTTACTCCCGGTGTTTTGCTTATTGAAATTTTAATTCTTGGGCATCTACATTTAGCCAAAATGATTTCTGTTTGAAAGCCATTACACGATCTAACTTTAGAAGAGAGGACGAGATGAAGGGCACAACTCTGATTTCTGCAGTGTGGCTGAGAAGATCAAAGGAGGGCTTGGCTTCCGGCTGCCATCTTGAGCAAGTCGCTAAACTCGGATTCTTAGTTTCTCCACCTGCACCTGGGATAATCATACCATGTCTTAGGTTTGTGAGTTGGAGAAGTATGTTAGCACCTAGGACAGGCTTGGTATGTTGAAAAGGTTCAATACATTTTATTGATTTATTATTATATCTTGACTTTTATTGATGGAGGTCTTTGTGGTTTAGAAAAAGGTGCTTGTGGGATTGTGAGGTTGTAAAGCTTCTAAAACATCCATCCTGCATTTAGATTTTTATTTTTTAAAAACAATATTTTTTTAAATTTTACATACCAGTTCCAGTTCCCTCTCCCATCCCTCCTTCCACACCCTCCACCTTCTCCACCCCCACCCCCATCCACTTCTCAGGGAAGGTGAGGCCTCCCATGGGGAGTCAACAAAGTCTCTCACATCACTTGAAGCAGGACCAAGGTCTTCCCCACTGTATCTAGGCTTAGCAAGGTATTCCTCTATAAGAAATGGGCTCCAAAGAGCCAGTTCATACACTAGAGATAAATACTGATTCCATTGCCAGTGGCCCCATAAATTGCCCAAGCCAGACAACTGTTACCCACTGTCAGAGGGCCTAGTTTGATCCTATACAGGTTTCCCAGCTGTCTGTCTGGATTTAGTGAGTTCTCACTAGCTCAGGTCAGCAGTTTCTGTGGGTTTCCCCATCATCGTCTTGACCCCATGTGGCTCTATCATTAACTAAATCTCCCTTCATAATAAAAGAAGAGAACCTTCTGTTCTCTTCAGGCAGAGAACATGGAAGATTGTGTGACAAAAAATTACTCCAAACTTGAAAACAGGCAAAAGAGATGTATGTTTTTATTGCACTGTAGCACAAATATTGTGGGGCAGAGTCTCCGTGGACGATCCACGTCTACAGAGATCCAGGCTGTCTGTGGACTGGGCCTGGGTGAGAAGGCTGCCTTGGTAAGGTATCAGATGGTAAATGTTTTAGACTTGGCGTGGTATGTGTATATGTATGCATAGTGATATATGCATATATACACATGTATGCACATCTATAATATTTGGTAAATTTTCTGTCTATTTTGTATCTTTTTTTGAAGTGTAAGAGTCATTACTTTATGGGCTATACAAAAACTGATGGTGAGTTAGATTTGACCAGTGGGCAGCAGTTTGTGCTGCATCTCCTGGATGAGGCAGCCTTATAGTTCCATGGGGATAGATCTTAAACTTGCAAAACTATCACCATCATAATGGATTCCCATCTGAGGAATGTACCTCCTCTCTCTAAGGATACAACTAAATTTTATCCAGTTGGGTACAATTGATTTCTCTGAGACAGTAAAGATAACTCCAGATATTATGAAGTATAGGAAGATCAGCAGGGTTGCATCCCTCGGCAGATTTAGTATAGTGTTCCTTTACCTGACTATATCTGTGTCTCATGGTCTGCATTGACTCAGCCATAACACCCACAGGCACATCAACGAATGTGATCTAGAGTGAGATATTTGATACATTTTTTATTTGATGTGTGTATGGGTGTTCTATTTTTAACTGTTTGGAAGTTGGGTTGTCGTGGTGGTACGGTCCTCTTGCAATAGATTATGAAGCCAAGTTTACAAGCAGTTAACTTGTAAACTACTTTACAAGTAAAGATTCTGCTTCCTAGGGAAGAAAGGGGAGAAAAGCTATTCTGCCGTTCTGGGTTATCTAGCATCGTATGTTCAATAATTAATTTCCTTTATCTTGGGAAATATTTGTGCAAAGAAAAGTTTTAAATTTATAGAATTCTGTTACTTAAAATTTAATTCTTTTTAACAATAATTAATTATTGTTATTGTTATTGTTATTGTTACTGTTGGTGTTGGTGAGTGCAGCTGTGGAAATAGGGAGGTCAGAAGATAAGTTTTGAGAGTCAGTTCTCTCCTTCTACCTTATGTTCCAGGTTTTAAACTCAGGTTGTCAGGTTTCCGTAGCAAGAGCTTTCCCCCAGGGAGCTGTCTCGCCTTTTCATTTTTCAAAAGCCTTGCATATTAAGATAGATCTTGCATAGATGGTGGCACATACTTGTAATCCCAGCACTCCAGAGATGGAGGCAGGAGGAGAGCCAGGTTGAGGTCAGTCTGGATTGCACAGTGAGAACCTGTCTTGAAATATCAGAAAAAAAAACCCAAAAAAACAAAAACGAGACCTTTCTTGAGTAGTATGATGAATGTTCCCGCATGGCTGGGAAATCTATCAATTATGGGGCTAATTAATGTTGATGTTTAAACTCAGAATGGAGTCATATTAATCAGATGCATCTATTTGACAGGGTTCAGTTAATTGGGTTCCGAAGCCTCCTCTGATAAGCGCTGCTGCGCTAATGAACACCATGTATCACTGTATTAAGCTCTAAGTGTTCCCGCCATTCCCCTTTGTGCTATTAAACTGCTTAATTTGTTCACATGGTCCTCAGAGTCAGTAACAAGGCCTTTATTTTTACAGCATGAAATTCGAGTTAGAAATGCCCGCTCTCTGTAATTCAGTACAGTGCCTGCATAATACATACCATAGAAGAAGATGCTAAGTCAGAGGACTGTTAAACACTAAAAGGAAAAAAAAATCAAATTGGCATTAATGGAGTGTGGGAGCAATGTAATACTAAAAATAGTATTTATGACAAGAGCAAATAAAACTTTAAGTTGGAAATATTTGCTATAAAGTAGCACGAGGATAGAAATTACAGGCCTAAGTGGCATTTATTCTTTCCCTCAGTTTTTACCAATCAATCAATAAATATTTTGAGGAGATTAATTTGCCTACATTAATTTTAAAGATCTTGAGTTTATAATTTGATGAGTTTGGAAAAAATCTTGTACCCAGGCAAGCATGGTCCTTATAATAAAAGAGAATATTTACACCATTGCTGAAGATTTGCTTGCACGTCTTTGGGAATTACCCCTCTCTCCTAGAGGCAAGCACTTTATGATCTTTACGCGTGGGGTTGGCATTTCCTATTATGGAGCTTGTACAGATGAAATCTTAGAAGATGAAGCTCACTTAGCTCGACTGCCCCCTCACGCCACTTTGAGCTTATCCAGCTCTTATTGTGATATCAATCTTTTGCTCTTTTGTTTGCATTGTATGACTATGTCATAGTTTAATTACTGATGAATGTATCCTATTGATGAATGTTGACTTCCTTTCCCTCAATTTTGGTTTTTATGAACGAATCTATAACATTCCTTATAACTCTTTTTGTAGGCATGTATCTAGGAAGGAAATTGCTAGATTAGAGGCTAACACTGTGATTAACATTATAAGAAATCACCCAGTATCTTTGTAATATATGTATATAATATTTGGTACTTTCATTTGAAAACTTAGCTGTTAAGTTGTGTGTATGCTGATATCTTGCAGCATTTCTTAGTTTGCATTTTTTTCTGCTAACTAATGGTGTTGAATACTTTTTAATGTGCCTATTAGCTATCTTTATAAATTATTCAGATTGTCTCCTCCTCTTCTTTCTTCTTTTCCTTCATACTAGAGTGTCTTAATTTTCTTTATTTTAGTACTAAAAAATTGAATTCAGGGCCTGATACCAGCTAGTAAAGTGTTCTGCCTTTGAACTCTCTCCCCAGCCATGTAGAATTCTTTAAGCATTTGAAAACATGGCTTTTCTCAGCAACATATATTGTCTTGTTTAGCTTTCCCATTGTTGTTATGTTGTCTTATTTATTATTATTTTTATTAATTAAATTTATTCATTTATTTTACACCCTGACTGCAGTTTCCCCTCCCTCCTATCTTTCCATCCTCCCTGCTCCATTCCACTCCTCCTCTGTTTCTGTTCAGAAGGGGGCAGGCCTCCCATGGATGTCACCAAAGCATGGCATATCAAATTGAGGTAGGACTAAGCTCTTGCCCTTGTATGAAGGTTAGGCAAGGCAGCCAAGTGTGAGGAATGGGTTCCTGGAGGCAAGCCAAAGCTTTAGGGACAGGTCAGTAGGATAGATCAGGTTACAAACTGTCACACATATGTAGAGGGCATTTGTGGGTCTCATGCAGGTTCCCTAGTTGTTGGTCCAGAGACTGTGAGCTCCTATGAGCCTGGGTTATTTGTTTCTGTGGGTTCCCTTATGATGACCTTGATCCCCCTGGCTTGTATGATCCTTACTCCCTCTCTTCAACATCTGAGTTTGACCCAGTGCTTGCCTGTGGATCCCTGTATCTGTTTCCATCAGTCACTAGATGAAAGATCTCTGATGACACTTGGGGTAGTTACCAATCTGATTACAGAAGATAGCCAGTTCAGGTTATGTATCCACTGTTGCTAGGAGTCTTAGATGGAGTCATCCTTGTAGATTTATAGGAATGTCCCTTGCATTATGTTTCTACCTGACCCCCAAATGCAGCCCCTAATGAAGACATTTCTTTCATTTCTCTCCCTGACCACCCATTCCCCCCAACCCATTCCCTCATGTTCCCATCCCTGCCGACGAGCAGTCTACCCAGGAGATCTATTTCCCCTTCCCAGGGAAATCCATGTGTTCCCATACCCCTTAGGGCTCTCCTTGTTACCTAGCCTCTCTGGGACTGTGGATTGTAGCATTGTTATCCTTTACAGCTAATATGATGTTCTCTTTTTTATGGGCAGAAACCTTCAATTTTCACAAAATAGAATCCCCCCTTTTTTGGATATTTTTCTTGTTCTTTTTTTGGAGTGTAACAGGGCCACAAAATATTTTCATCTAACAGTTTTTCAAATTTAATGATGTGTGTTCAAGGCCAGGGTTTAGCTACATCTTGGTTTTATTTAATAAACATCGCATGGTTTAGATTCGTGTAGCTTATTTCTTGAGATTGAGAAATATAAGTCATTCACTTTTTTCATTGTTTTAGCTATTTTGGGTCCCTCATATGATATTTGTGTTTAACTTGCCAATTTATGAAAAATCTGTTAGGGTTTTTATAATACTTCAGTGACTATATAAATAAATGCAGGGGAGATTGACATGTTATGAACTTTGGGTTTCATGATCTAGGAATAATATGACTTTCTATTATTTTAGATTGTCTTTATTGTCTTTCAGCAATACTCTGCAGTTCGAAACATTTGGGGGAAGTTAAAGCTCTTTTACATATGTACTGCTTCATGTGTCACTTTTGGCAATATGTCAGGGAGTATAAGTCAATTAGTGCTTGAATTATTCCTCTCAAGATTCAGATTCCATAAGGATTTCTGTTGCCTGGCTAAGGTACTGTACTCACCAAATGTCCAGGAATGGGCTGAGGTTTATGCCTGATAATCTCCCTGAGACTGTGTTCAGAAAGAGGTGGAAATAATACAGATCCATAGAGGAACACAAGTCTTTCCTACCTTGAGGACAGGGAATTTACTCTTAGGAGACAAAGATAACAAGTATCTATTACTAGTAGTTGAGCTAAAAACCTTACATTATCTCATTTAATCCTTGCACTATACATGCAATCTATATCTTATTTTCATTTTAGTAATATAAGCACCGTTTATTATGGGTAGCTATAACCTTTGCCTAAGAACCTCTTTAAAAATGTATTTCTTAGAATGTATTAGTTATGACTAAAAGAATTCTAAAGGTATACCCCAACCATTCTCATTCTTGTCTCATGGACATGAAGTTAAACACCATTCCTGGTGCTAATATGAAGGGATTTGAAAATTAAGGTTTCTACTCAGCAGCTTTCAGGTAGAGTATATCTTACATTACCGATGTGTACATGGTAGAATCCCATGAGCTGTTGAACACAGAAAAGAAGGCATGAGCTACGGTAGACAAGGGAAGAAGAAGAGAGATGTGGTTGATGAGGAGGTAAGGGAAATCTAAGGTGTGGTAAAGACTCAATGTGCTATTCCTGGCTTTACCAGTGGTTGAAAAAGACTAGGAAGAATCTAGAAATGCAAACATTTCTATACAATGACAGTATTCCCTAATGGCAAGGGAGTTAGAATCTCAGTCCTACTGCCACATGGGAATGAATTCTGCTGATAACCTCAGTGAGTCTATGGGTATATCTTCATAATAGTCAGAAAGGAATACATGATATGGGATGCCCCTCTGTATTCTGTGAAAATGTTTTATTACCATTAGTTAAATAAAGAAGATGCTTTGATCTATGGCAGGACAGAATATAGATAGGTAGGAAATCCAAGCAGAGGGACAGGGAGATGGTAGGAGGAGTCAGGGAGATGCCAGTAGCTGCTGGAGAAGCAAGATTTGAGGTAATGCCATGGCCACATGTCAATACATAGATTGTTGGGGACTGCTGACTCTCAGACTCCGAATTTCCTGTGATCTCTTGCTTGCTCTGAGCAAACAACTTGTTTTTCTTGTGCTTGCAGCTGCTCTGAGCATGAGTTCCTGGTGGCAGGGGAGTGGTTTCTGGTGGACTTGTGCTGAGAGGTAAAGTATGGCTATTAGTCAAGGAGACCCTATATAAGCTGCCATGGAACACAATAAAGTTGGCATTCTTGATTCAAGGGGGCATTCTTGTTTTAAGAATGACCCATGTCTGTTTCTGTCTGTCTGTTGTTAGAGGTTTCTGCCCTGACTGTTTCCCACAGTCGTTAAGTCCCAAGAATCATACAGAGGTCTACATTAGTTATAAACTGATTGGCCCATTAGCTCAGNTTGGTACCTTTTTTGGCGAGGCAGTCACATCTTGCTTCCTCTGAGGCTGGGTCAGGACTATAGAATGCAGAATCCTCTTCCCAGAATTCTCCTGTGCTCATTGCCCTGCCTCTACCTCCTGCACGGTCACCCTGCCTATACTTCCTGCCTGGCTACTGGCTGACCAGCATTTTATTAAACAAGTACAAGAAACAAATGTTTACAGAGTAAAACCATTG
>LOJH01059320.1:0-11281 GCA_001685095.1 Ellobius talpinus
AGCAGAGGAGAGGGTGCCTGAACTGGCCTTATCCCATAGCCACACTGATAAATAAATTTCTGTTTATACTGACAACCTGGCACTTTCAACATCCTCATTGGCCTGGGGAAGGTTAAGTGATTCAGACTACCACTGATTCAGACACAAAGGATCCCCAATATAAGCTAATTGATGTGGAATGTCTTCCTGTATATGTGTTGCCTTTACTGGCTGATGAATAAAGCTGTTTTGGCCAACGGCTTGGCAGAATAAAGTCAGGCAGTAAATCTGAACAGAGATATAGAGAAGGAGTAGGTGGAGTCAAAGTTATGCCATGTAGCTGCTAAAGGAGAAAGATGTCAGAACTTTACTGGTAAGTCACAGCCTCGTGGCAATATACAGATTAATAGAAATGGGTTAATGTAAGATAGAAGAGCTCGCTAGGAATATGCCCAAGCCATTGGCCAAACAGTGCTGTAATTAATATTGTTTTTGTGTGATTATTCAGGTCTGGGTGGAAACAAAATGCGGTCTCCATCTACAGCTAATGTTACAGATGTGATGTTATTAATAGAGTAGATTAATAGAACATCAGATGAATTGCTGTGGTTATTGACTTGGAAATGTATCATTTCTAATCATAATCAGATCATAATCATAATCAGAAAATAAATCAGAAAGAGCCACAGGAAATAGATTAGAGAATAGTTTTATACTTTTACTCAATATTAGGGCAAGTCTCTGTGCTTTGTCAGTCACAGCAAGCCTATTAGAGTTTTCCACACACATCATCAGCTTTTTCAGTTGATCCTTAATTTCTTGGTAACACAACCTTTGTTACCTATCAGCACTGCAACTTTCTGGGTGATCATGTAACTTCCCTAGGCTTCATTTATAGATGTGAAAAGTAATTATGTGTTGGCACTAGTATGAAGAATTAAATGACATAAATGTTATATCACAAGTTAGATACCAAACAAAAATATCAAAAGACTTGGACTTTGTGAAGTAAAATTAAGGGTTTACCAGGAAAATAGATATAATTCAAATAGCTACACCAGAAGTAATATTGTAATACAGAGAAGTAGTTACATAGTTGAAGTAGAGATGGGGGTCAAATAAGGGACAAGGAAGACCCAAAAAATAGCTGCAGATAGGTTTTAGTAACTATATTTCACAGGACAAAAGACAGAAACTGTTGTTACTATAATCCAGGTACTAGGCTGATGTAAGTGGCAGGGACTAGAGCCAAAGTGTGCTTTTTCAGTGGAGGCTGAAGCCAAAGAGGAAACACATCCTTTATCAAAAGAGCTGACCAAAGCCAAGGACAAGGAGAGAAGTACTAGGGTAATGCCCTTCTGCCCTCTAGTGCTTTGCCTTTTGCTGGCAAGAAGCCATATGTCATGGAGCCAGAGAAATAACACCCGGAGAGGTAAGCTTAGCATTCAGGAAGGATCTAAAGCCCATGGTGTTTTCATTCATAAGAGGTCACGACATTAACCCAAGTCCTTGTGGGTAGGGAAGGGTTTCCACAATGGAAACATATTCTCACTCTCAGCTATTTTGGATTTAGGTTCACCTTGACATAGCAAACAAGCAACTGAGAAGACTAGTGAATTGAATAGCCATCAGCAGCAGCAACAAAGGAATAAGTTAAGGATGCTCTCAACAACATGCGTGAATCTCAAATGCATTGTGCTAAGTGAGAGAAATTCAAAAGCATACAGACAGCGTGCTTCTATTATAAGAAATTTTAGACAAGGTAAAACAATACAAGTAGAAAGCAAATTAGTGCCTCCTAAGCAAACACAGAGAAATAGCAGCATAGACACACAAGGAAACTGCTGAATGTTGACAGTTTGCTCTATTTGGATTGTGGTAGTAATTTTAGAACAGCACAGATATTTCAGAACTTACCCAGTCAAACATTTACAACAGCAAAACCAGCCACACATACACATATTCTTCCAAATTTTCTAAAATAGATACACAGATAATTAAGTTTTGTATCCTTAATTTTCCTTACATTTTCCCATTCTCCAGATTTCCTACCATTATCTCTTCTTAAAAACTCAAGAGATGAATTGCTATCTTGTGAGACTTACCTTCTAATCCAACACCAAGCTATATCAGAGAATTCAGAGGTCTGTTTGTCTAACAACATATCCTAACAACAGACAGACAGCTGGCTGATTGAGTGTGTTTTCTGCATCTTCCTCAGCTTCCATCATGGGAAATTGGTCTGGGGCTCCCAGGAGCTGCAGGTGTAGTGTGGACATAAGGTGTATTCGTGATTGCTACACTGTCTCAACAGTAAAGGTGGGGGAAATGACTCCGTCAGGCGCTCTCCAGTCTACATGAAGGCTTATTTGTGGGAAATTATTTCCAGAATCAAGAAACTATAAACTGCAAGACCTCCCTGGAAGGAAAACTTGAAGCACTCTTGCCTAAAATAGCAAAGCTGGACTTCTAAGTTATGGAAAATGACAAACACATTAAAAACCTGGAAGAAACTTCTCAGGAGATTAAAACTCCTCAAAGTCCACTGCAGGGGAGAGTGCTGATTTACCTCAGTATTGTTGTGCAAACGTTGGGTGTTACCAGTCAAAAGTCTAATGTCCTGGACAGCCTGGAGTCAAAAGAGAGGATGCTGAGTGAGATTTGGACCAGATTGATCAAGAAGTTGATAATAACTTCATGTCATATGACAATACCTTCAAATGCTAATGTGGATAAGATCTGTAAAGTGGGATTGATGATACCCTGCAACTCATGGCTTGCAGAAAGAGACTTGAATTCCCTTTGGATGGAAGAGGTCTTCTGAAGAGAAAGAAAATCCTGGTCTCCTGGAGCAAGGCCTAGAGATATAGAAGGTCAGTCCCTGGAAGTGACACCTTTGCATCCAGTTTAATTGTAATGACCACAGGTGGATCAGCTTTTCTCAGGCATGTTGAAGGAACACCAAGATGGCTTGGAAGGACGCCTGTCAGAGTCAGAGTCTTGTCTTGGTTCTGAACTAAATGCAGAGAAAGACCCTGCTAACAGAGAAAGACCCTTTGTTAAATGTGGGACCTTTTTATGTTTGGAATCAGTACATTTTGAAGGAGTCTCAGGTTCTTAATTTTTTATCTCGGCTACAGTGTGCAGAATCAGTCTTTTGTGTAGTTATTTGTCAGATGCTTAAAATGCTTCACTAAATGTTTTAATAAATCCAAGGGGGTGAACTTTACATACTGATTAATAAAGCTCAATAAGACACTATACATGGGTTTCCAGCAATAGGTAAACACTTTCCAATGTAAATATAAAGTCTTGAAGCTGTACTTCAGAAGATTTGGAACTTTGCCAGTCATGTTTACAGCACTTTTGTAATATCAAGGTGGCAAGGTGATGGGGAGGTAATTGCTTTTTTTGAAGTGGTAACACAGAAATTTGAGAAACTTAGATAGCTCTCATACTGGAATATGTGTGTGGTTAAATTAGACTCTAACTCATCCAAATATCTCAAAAGTAGAATTTAACAGTAAATTATCTACAACACACAATAGTTCTTATTGATTTGGAAAAACATGGAGGAAATGTTAATGCTTGATTCTTATTTCTAAGGGTTTTTGTTCCTGTTGGGTCATGATTTTAATTTCAATATCTCTTCTGTCACCATAGTCTGTACACTTCTGTTTTCTTTGGCCATATAGAGGTTGCCCATGGAAACTTCAGACTAAAATGTAGAATGAATCTTGAGAGGAAACAGGTAGAAACCTATGCTGGGAAGTTGTACAGAAGTGGAGATTGTGATTTAATCCTTACAGCTTCCTCGGATGTTGGTTGGCTTACGTGTCTGTACACTATCTGCCAGATCACATTGAGTGAGCTCAGTTTCATATTCTTGTGGATTGATTTCACGAATGAAGAACATGCTAGAACCTGGGGATATCTGTGATGAGAGATGATCTTTTTCTGGCTTCAGCAACTGACTGATGGCTGGAAGACCATTCTTTAAATGAAGGGAATTAAAGCTGGGGACATTGGTGTGAAAGCTCTTCGCGGCAAGCTGAAATAACATCTGGCTACACTTTAGGACTTGCTGGCAAGTGTTTGCAGTCCCCTGGAACCAGTTCAGGCTGCATTGGGAGGAGGATTGGGCTGCTGCTGTGAGAACAGTGCATAGAGTTCTCAGCTCACACAAGTGGATGCCAAACATCCTCCTGTGTATAGAGAGAATGATGTCTCGGTGGAATGGATACTTAGAGTTAAAAACCAAAACCAAAACCAAACAACAGCTCTCCAAATATAACAAGTAGGCAACAAGACTGGGTAGTGACTACCAATTTCATAGGTCTTGTGAACTTCGTGGCCATACTTATTATTTCATGTACTCAAAACTGTCAGACTCTAAATTCATCTATTGTGCTAGAATTTGCCTTACAAATACATCCCTTGAATCGATTGATTCATGTAGACTCATATTGAGAACCATCACTAACTTAAGTAAAACCTAGCGTGGTAAGCATTTTATGGAATGTTTCAGAATAACAGCAGCTTAGCTCGGTATTTCACATTTTTAAAAAATGCTTTTCATGTTATTTAACCATAACTTACATTGGAACAACTCTTTGGTTAAGTGTTCTTCTGGGCAGAGTGTTCTGAGAACCCTTAGAGACACTCCAGGAACACTAACATTCAGAAGAATGAGGTTTTGAAATACTTTTCCATTAGTTATATCTCTCTGATGAAAGGCATTTTTTAACTGTTATTAAAGGAACATGAATTCTCCCTTAATTAAAGATGAAAACTCTTATTTGGTATTTCATAGAAGAAGAAAATTCACTTTTATATGTTCTCATCTATGCTGTTTTATTTCTGCTCTAGTTTCTCATGAGCTTTAGAATAGTTGCTTATTGCTTTGTTTTCTAAACTGATTTTTATTAAGATTGAATTTTTAAATATTAACCTAAATTTTTTAGAATAAAACATTCTTTCCAAAAGGAAAAAAAATCTAGATTCTAGTGCTGCTGCCTAAGTTGATGCTTATCTCAATTTTACTCTACAAATTGAATTGTATTTAGTCTGTTAGTTATTTCCATACAGAGCCTATGTCTGCCTGAATTTTAAAAAGAACCTCCAATTATGTGTTTTCTTGTCATGTATGCATATATGAATACATGTACAGATCATTACAGTTTTCACATGTATCAATTATTTTACAAACTAGTGAATGCATACTTAAGTATTGTGCACTTACATGTATTATATGTGTGTATACATATGTTATATACATGTAGTTTATTGATAGCCTGAACTGCATGAAACCACTTTCTACTTTGCTTTTTATTGTGCTGTCTCCATTTGCTCTTCCCTCTCACTTGATATTTTTATGCCTTTAGGTCACCTTCAAGAATGAAAAGCTTGTTTGCATCACAATATCGATCTCACCTTTTCAATGTTCACTTCTTTTTATTTTCTTTTTTGTTTTCTTTCCTTTTCTGTAAGTTTATTTCTTCTGACTTTGTCATAGGAGTGTAAACTGGAAACATCATCTCTATGTAGTGTTTCTCCATTCCTTTTTTATGTTGTCTTTTCCCTCAATTAAGCCATGGAGGAGGAGCAGCTTCCACTTTCTGATTCATCATGAAGGCTGTTTGGGAATCACCACTTCACATGTTAACAAGATATAGAAAACAGAGCAGACTGAGAACTCCACTAGATCTGTAAGAGAGGCCAGGACATGGGGCAAAGGGACTCAAAGCTGACGCGCTAGATGAACCTGCCTAAAAAGCCCACTGCTTTTGGAAAACTGAAATGTGTTGGGGAGTTACTGGAGATTCTGCTTGTGGGAAAGTCGAAGAATTAAATATTCTAGGGACACAGCTGTCTAAACTCCTATTAGTTTCAAATTCAGGACTGTGACCAGGTTTTCACAGTAATGTTGCGGAAAATCCCCTTTGCTTTAGGCAGGGAAAGGGAAGAAAATGCCTTTCTTTAAGAAAAAAAAACTCTGTGTGTGTGTGTGTATGTGTGTCTGTGTGTATGCTACTGTGGCTGCACATGAAGGCTAGAGGCCACACACGGGTAACTTCTTTGAATACGCTCCAGATTAACTTCTGAGATACCATCTCTCATGGTGCTCAGCATTTGATTAGACTGGTTGGCCTCTGATTTCCGGGGATCCACCTGTCTCCCCTCCTAAGGCTGGGATTACAGATGTGCAGCTGTTACATCATGTTGGTGATGTGAATTTAGGTCTGTGTATTTGTAACCCGAGTTCTTTACCCACTCGGTTATTGCCCTAGCTTCTCGATTAGACTTTTCCAAAACACACTAGGGAGCTCTCTTCTTAAAAAGTGCCTGCCCTAGAAAGAACTAGCCATAATTTTACAGGAAGTACCCAATTCTATACAATTTAGTCTTCTATGTTGGCAAAAGAAATCTCCCTACTGCATTCTATTTCACACTTCTACTTTGAAGACTGGAGTTCCCAATCTGTATCACTTAATCATGTCTTATCTCAAGAGAGGGGAATGAAAAAATATTTGTGACTTTCACAGTGAGGGACAAGAGGCAAGCTACTTGAATTTCAGGATCTAGGACCCTCTTCCTCTACTTCTGTCTTACCACATTTCAAAGGGTCTAATTACATTGCTCTTAGCTATTGAGAAAAAAATTATGAAATCTGCTAAAAAAATAAAATGCTTCACAATTTGAAAAGACAAAAAGAACAGAACCAGACAGGGCAGGAGTAATGACTGAACATACTGCGAATTTAAAAAGAAAACAGCGATTGGTTTGCTAAAGGTTTCATGGATAAAGGGGAATGTGAAAACAGACAGATAATGTGAAAAAAATGATAAAATTATAAAAATACTAGAAATAAAAAGTACTATAATGAAAGAATAATTTCTTGATAAACCTAGTAAAAGAGGACTTGATATTAGTATAAAGAATTGCAGAATTTGAGAAGATATTGAAAAAATTCAGAACTGAAAACACAGGAACTCTAAGTAACTTATAAACAATACAAAAACAATAAATCAGAATTGAGTGACAACTGCAAAAAGTGTAACAAACATGTAATTAGAATGTCAAGGGGGAAATCAGAAAAAACGATATATTTAAAATGATAAATGACAAGTTCCTCAATTAGACAGTTGATTATAGATTCAGGCAGCTGAAGGATATATTTTTAAAAAGGGCCAACAACAAAGATCCTCAAAAGAAACCTGTATCAGATATATGGCAGTCAAATCCAAAATTCAAAGTTAAAACAAAGCAAAACAGAGAAGTCAGAAGGTGGAGGGAGAGAGGGAACCTTACTCTTAGAGAGACAAGGTAAGGATTGTATGAACTGCTTGATAGAGACCCTGAAGCAGAAACTGCATGTGAGAAATGCCCCAAACTTTGAGCTCTATAACCTGCAAAAGTATTGCTAAAAAATAAAAGAGAAATAATGATTTTATTCTCAGAAGAAGAGAAATTGAGACAATGTATTGCTATTTGACCTTTCTTGCAAGAAATGTCAAGCATTCCTTAGAAAGAAGAAAATTACACATGTCAGAAACATAGATATACATTGAAGAAAATATTATTGATCTGGCATGACAACTTCTTCAGAAGAGTGGAATAGACAACACAGGAGAAATTCAAGATGATGCTGGCATGATAATGTCTTTTTAGATACTATGCCAAATGTATAGTCCCTGAGAGAAATGGCTGAAAAGCCATACATATTTAAAATAAAAGCTTTGCTGTGCAAATGATTTTAAGATGATGGAAGGACTTTCTCTGAGGAAGGACCAGCACACCAGCTGGTTCTCTACACTGCTGTTAACAAACTCTGTCCACAGCCACACTGGGAGGGAAAGGGTTTGTTTCCTATCACAGCTCTTCATGAAGGGAAGTCAAGACAGGATTTCAAGACAGGGACCAGGGGACAGGAACTGAAACAGAGGCCGTGGGTTCATCAGTTGCAACAAATATACATCTAGTGTGGCTCATAGATGAAGGGAAAGGGCTCTTGACTTGGGATCAGAGGCATGTAGGAAATCTTCCTCTCACAAATCTAAAACTCCTCTGAAAAGGCTTTTTTAATAATTTTGCTTGTTTTTGATAAGAAAAAAATGGAAAGAGTTAGATGTCAAGGATGGACCCATTTCTGGTCTTTTGGGCTTTTGATGTAGACGATACAGATTTTCTTTTAAGAGGTGTACATGAGTTCTTTGAGGCATTTTATGTGTGGTCAACGGGGTTTCATAGTTCTGTTGGGGAGGGATCAATTATTCTCCAAGCACTCCTTAGAGCCTGTCCCTAACTGTACAGACCAATCCAACCTATGTCTGGTATAAGCTGGTGACAGTTTTAAGTCTGGAACTGGCTAAAGGTGGTGAAAAGGCTGCCTTCTACTGCTTCTCACTAATATCTGCCCTTCCTGCTCTTCACCTAGATCATCCAGAAGTCACACAGTTGTGCTACTTCCTGTTCTACTCTTGTCCCCACCCACTTTGCTCTGCTCCTTTTTTCAAATAAATGTTGAAGACCAATATGTGCAGTTTTTAAACTAATAATTTCTTTCTCTCTCCATCCTTCCTCCTCTTCCTTTCACCCTAACCCCTCTCTTTCTTTTTCTCTCTGTCACTCTTCTCCCTCTTCCCCTTCTTATTCTTAGTACCTTCTGTGAGTAATAATTTTTATTCATTCTCTTCTAAAAACTTATATGGAGAGAAAAATAACAAACCTTTTCCCAGAACACCACTTTCATTCTGGTCTCTCTGTTTCATTCTGTTTCAGAGACTGTGGTTTCTGGTGATGGATTCAATACCAATCAGAGTTCTCACTAGTTTAGAACATGATAAATTTTTGGACTGACTTTGGTCTTACCAATTCCAAGGCAGGTCAAAGCCTATCTCGTTCTTTTGCCATACATGCAATGCAGCCCGGCCAACTTCAGCTCTCTATACACATGGACACATAAATATGCTATTAATCACATTAACTTTCCATCATATGGTCAATGTGAGAAATATTTGTGAAAGTTCAAAGATTAACCAGAGATCTGAAATTTTTTTCTTAAAATCACCCTTGACTTTTTCTCTCTGGGTCTAAATTATCTCATACTTCTTACATTACTGGTCGTCATCCTCGTTCTACATGAGACTGATGCTCCAGTTTGCATAACTCTGCACACTCAGATGGAGTCCCTTCCAAACACTCGTTAAATCATTCTCATTTACTTCCTATAGCAGCTTTTTAAACGTAGCTGTCCCTTCCCGCTCATCATCCTGGCTTACCATTACATAGCACATACACTCTCCAGACTAACTCGATTTAAACAGAGCTCTCAAGGGAGTGCTCATGTGATTTAGAAAGCTGTTGTATCTCAGTGTTGACTGGAGGGAGAAGCTCATCAACACTCTTTCAAGACTCCAATGAACTCTCTCACGTTCACTGCCCAAACTTTCACAGCATTCTTCACAAGCTTGGCTTCGGCCACACCAGCCTTCTCCTGCCTTTCATGTCTCAGTAACACACACCCACATGGTCTCAGCAGATATTTCTCCTCTATGGCCCAAACTCACCTACGCAGAGAGTGAGCTTTAAGTATTGCCCTCTATTCTGGAGGATTTCTGCAAAATGACGGCCAAATGAAATTTAATTTTCTTCACATTCTGCTTTGTTCTTTTCAGGCTTGCGATGCAATTCTCAACAGAGAAATAAACAAAGGCTAACAGATCCTTATAGAATCCAATCAGCAGGGAAAGAATTTGCTTTGTTTCATAATCTCCCTATGGTGGAAAAACAACACTGTGACCAAGGTCCAGAACTGCTGATTCAATGTTTACCCCTCCTGGAGTGTTAGTAGGGGTGCCATCCACCTTCCTACACTCTCGCCATGGAAAATTGCATGATTTGGCTAAGAAATAAATACATTTGATAATTGAATTAGCCTTTACTAGATTTTGACTGTGTTTATCACAAACTCTTTGTTCTCTCTGTCTAAAGTACTGTTTTACTTTAGGGACTAATCCAGCAGCTCTTGCTTAGAAATATTAAGTTCTACAAGTCAATTCTAGATTATAAAACTACCGTAGTATCATCAGCCCTGCGCCCCAACTGCACTTCTTTCTGTTCTCAAACCATACTAATGACAAAGATTTATTGAAGAAGTAAAAGAGGAAGTTATTGTCTTTACTTTTGAAATGAGATTCAGAATTAGTTCCTTTTTTCTGGAGTAGTTTTCTGAGCCACAGGTTGAGAACCATTGATGTGGAGGATTTTATTTGTGGGGCTAACTTCTCTTGTTACTATTTCATGGCAACTTGGAATGTGTTGTTAGTTTGGAAAATAAAGAATGTAACTTCTTCTTGATGCTCCTGAATTACTTTGTCAGTTGTCCCCTTTAATGAAAGGATATTTTAATAGAAAGAAATTATAGCACATTAATATCATGTAACTGTTGGGATGTGGGAGCTATCTTTGCTTGGAGAACTATGATTAATTCCTGAAATAAGTAATCTTATGTTTTTAATAAAACATCAAAATAATAAATAAGAATTTACTATATAAACCAATTAAAGTAAATTTAAATTAAATTAAAACAAAATTATGAGCAAAATTAAGTTTTTTGTTTTATTTTGTATGAAAGTCTTATAAACATGTTCACCTTTTATTATAAATAAAGAAATCCAGTTCTAATAATACAGTAAGTAGTATGTGTCTAGCACCAACAACAGATGCTTATCATTCCTGCTTGAGAACCTATATCCCTATAGTTCTCCTGACTATTCTATGCCTATTCCTGTGGCCTACACTATGTTCATCTCAAAGAAGTGACATTTTAAAAATGGAAATAAATTACACGGCTTTCCTGTTTGATGCCTTCCCAATGGCATACTTTAATATTTAGCCCTTGTCAGAAAATTCCAAAGCACATATGCGCTGTCTTCCACTGAGGCTTCATTTTCTGTTGCTCTCCTCTCCCTCCTCATCTCTTGCTGCCCTACATGGGCTTTTCCATGACCTCTGAGACAGAGCGTTCTTATGTATACCAAGATCTTTATGTTTTCAATTTCTCTTCATTGAAACATCTGTTTTCAAATACTTTTTAAATACTTTGAGGCTCCTCTGTATCATTCCCTCGCCTCTAAAATGTACGTCTTCATTCATCTTCTAAAATGACTGCTTCTTTTAATGGCAGTTTTGGTCATGATTATTATATATAAATTTTTTTCATTAAAAATCAGTGCTTATGGACTGCGCTCCCGAGGTCCAAATGAGGAGCAGAAGGAGGGAGAACATGAGCAAGGAAGTC
>LOJH01059322.1:0-11281 GCA_001685095.1 Ellobius talpinus
TCAATGGAAGAATGGATAAAGAAAGTGTGGAATATATACGCATTAGAGTACTATGCAGTGGTAAAAAATAATGACATCTTGAATTATGAAAATAATGCATGAAAATGGATGGAAGTAGAAAACACTATCCTGAATGAGATAACCAAGACCCAAAAATGTGAATATGGTATATACTCACTCAGTGAATTCTAGCCATAAACAAAAGACATTGAGCCTACAGTTCCTGATCCTAGAGAAGCTAAGTAATAAAGGAGGGGCTTCTTTTAGCTCCTGTAAGGAAGCTAAGGCAGTCACTGCTTGCAGAGGCTGCTCACCCTGAATTCTGAGGAACAGAGGCAGTGAATGTAGACTGATGATGCTCAGTCTGTTTTCTCTGTGACATTCCATGTCTGCTGTCCAGGGAATGGTCCCACCAACCATTAAGGTGGGTCTTCCAACATTACTGAGCAAAGCCAAGGTAATGTTCCATAGGTGTGCCCAGTGGCCCCTCTCCCAAGGCATTCCCAGTCTTTTTAAGGTAACAATTAACATTAACTATCAGATTGGTCATTAGCAAAACTGACAAAGTTTGATGGCATTTTTAGAGTAACACAATGAAGAAAGCCATGAATCAGGGCACTTTTCAAGTATATTGATATAAACAACAGGCAGGTTTGCTAGAGCACACTGAGAAAACCTCTGCCTCAGATACCATCTAACGCTATTCTTAGCCCTTTGGTTATAGAGCTGGGTTTCTGTTTATACATTCCAAAAGATTTAGTCAGTATTCACAGAGATATGTTAGCTTACATAGAGAGGAGGGTAGTAAACAGCCATCTGGAAGGTTAAAGATGCTCAAGAGAACTTGCTTTAGACTTTGCAACATTCCAGACTTTTCATAATCATTGACCTTCTGCTGGGTTACCCAGCCTTGAGGGAGGTTCAGAGGGAGGTGGTGCTTCTTTTCGGAGACCTTCGTTCCCAGTATAGAATGCTGCTCCTGGAAGCTGGGTGACGGCGAGTGAGAACTACTCTGTACTATTTTTGCAGTTTTTCTGGAAATCTAAAATAACTGCATTTCCTTTAAAATTGGTTCTTAGGAAGATGCCTGTAGGGACAGGATGATACTTTTCCATAAACAGCAACATTTATTTTTCACAGCTCTCAAGACTAGAACTTCATGATCAGGGGGCTGGGCTCGGGTTCGGTGAAAGACCTCTTCTTGATTTATAAGGGTCTTTTCATTGTGTCCTTGCACAGTGTAGAAATTATGTCTTTTTGTTTATTCTCCTAAGAACAGAGATCACATTCATGAAGCTTCATTATCTCTCTCTGGCTCCAGTGCCTAAGCACGCACGGAAGAACAGCCTCAGTCATTACAAGTATTCACTCTATATGAGTCTCAATTGCCTGTTGACTCTTCAGTGAGACATGTGATTGAACAGAAGGTCCCAGGCTTTGGAGATGGAATGAGACTAGCAGTAAGTCTCCATAAGTCACAGATGTACTTCAGTATATTGGTGAAGGTAGAGTTCATACTAACCATTGGCCAATAAGGACTCTCATTTCTGACCACAGTCTAGAGACTTGGAAACAGTCATAAGAAAATATCCACACACCCTGATCATTCTAGTGGGAAACTTCCTCCAGCCTCTCTCCTGATAGCTGGTGGTCCTGTTGGTATACACAGATCTGGTCAGTATATTGGAGTTTCTGCATGGAACTTTGGTCATCTCTGTTGACCAACTCCCTGTGAGTTGTTTATATTTTTTAAACATTCTGAGTTCTGTTAAGACCAGCGTTGTGCCCATCTCCTTGTGTGTGTATCTGTGTGTGTGCGCGCACACATATGCGCACCAGGTTTTCTAGGTCTGCCACATCTTTGCATGACTCCAGGGATTCACTGACAGAAGTGGCAGGGAGCGAAAAAAAAAATCAGACACAGAAAAGCTGGGATTTAATTGTGTGGGCTTTTGGATGAAGAAGCTGCAGTACCCAGAAAGCTCAGCATGTTTTTTATATACTGTTGGACAGGGAAGGTGGAGTTGTTCCTTACAGCTGAAGAAGGAGGGGGTGTTATTGAATACAGATAAACAAGAAGGCCAGGTTATTTTTGTTTTGTTTTGTTTTGTTATTTGAGACAGGGTTTCCCGGTAGCTTTGGAGCCTGTCCTGGTACTAGCTTTGGCAGACCAGGCTGGCCTTGAACTCACAGATATCTGCCTGCCTCTGCCTCCCCAGTGCTGGGATTAAAGGCGTGCGCCACCACCACCTGGCGGAGGCCAGGTTATTATACAGGGCTGAAAAAGGTTTAGTTGGTCTCTGGTAGGCACTGTCTCTGTGGGAAAGCAGTCAGGCCATAAATATCCTGGGGGAATAATCTATGATGGGAATATCCTGCATGCACTCGCAACATTCACATTTGGATCAGAGGAAGCCTTTGACATGGCTCTGAGCCTCAGCCCAGGAAAGCTTTGCTGTTCTCGTAAGACTGAGGCATTAGGCCTCGACATGACCATGCCTATGTCAAACAATACACATTCACTTGGGACTTGACTTCATGCTTAGGTCCTTTTCTCAAAAGAAAACCTCTGGGTTATGAAGTACACACTCTTCACTTTCAGTAGGCTTTTTGCTGCAATTACTTCCAGAGTAATGCTATGTCCGCCCACCAGAAAAGTATGAGTCTTTGGGCTTGTTGCTGTTGTTCTTGCTGCTATTTTTTCTTACTGTGTGTAAGCTTTATTTTGAAAGTTATTTCAATGTAAAAATACCAATTTATTTGACATTTTATTTATTTCACAGTAACTTTTATATAAAATATATTAATGTAGAAAATGTATCAACATTGTCCTTGTAGGTTTGTGGTTTTCTCTGATAATTGAATCCTCAGTCCCATGATGGTGAATGCATTTGTTAATTTTGTTTCAAAACTTTCCTCTTCAGATTTGTAGTCAAACTATCTGGAACATACTTCTATCTGGGATACATGTTAAAGAATCTGACTTTATCACTTTGAAAATCAATAGCCATTTTTAAAATGCCCATTCCTGGGCTTGGAGAGATGGATCAGCAATAAAGAGTGCTGACTGCAGCTCCACAGGACCCACATTCTATTCTGACCACCCTCACAGTGGTGCACAACCTCCTGTCATTCCGGTTCCAGAAGACCTGCTACCTTTTGTGACTTCTGTGGGCCCTTGTGCATATGTGGTGCACAGACATATGTGCAGACAAAATGCCTATGTGCATAAAATCATCAAATAAACTTTAAAAATTTAAATGTACACTCTTCCACTATTGACTTTCGAATCTACTTCTAACATATAGCAACACTTGGGTCTGTGAGTGGGCCTGTTCCTAGGTTCCCAGTTTCAAGCTGCTGGCCTTGTCTGTTGATAATGTACACAGCTTAAATTGCTAGGATTATAGGATTTGTGCACAGAAAAATGATACCCTGGCTCTTTCTGCCAGGACTCAGTGTGTTGTGCAACTTCTTGGTTGTTGGGAGAGCTTCTTGTTTGATCCTGGCTGTTCAGACCCAAAACAATCACTCAGAAACTATATTATTTACAACACTGCTTGGCCAATGACTGTAGCGTATTCCTAGCAAGCTCTTACATCTTAAATTAACCCATTTCTATTACTTTATATTTTACTATGAGATTCATGGCCTACCAGAAAGGTTCCAATCCATCTGTCTCCTGCAGGCGGCTACATGGCTTCTCAGACTCTGCCTACTTTCTCCCAGCATTCAGTTTAGTTTCCCCACCTAGCGCTATTCTGCCCTATCACACACAGGTCAAGGCAGCTTATTTATTCATTAATCAATAAAAGCAACACACATACAGAAGGACTTCCCACACCACTTGGTCTTTGTGGATTATTATCCAAAACCTGAGTACACTAGGATGTCATTTGTGCCACTTCACTTCTCTGTCTCCAGTATTTATAACATCTTATCTGATTGGCTATTTTAAAACTTTAGGGTTTTGATACTAAAAATGGCTGTGGTGTGGTAGAAGGGGGAGGAACAGAGTTACATGGGGGAGCATGGCAAAGTCACACATGAATAGTCACTAGACCATCCTGAGGCTTCTTTGTTACCCTCTCCTCAGCCCCCAGGAGCCCCAACCACATGGGAGCTCTCTACTCAGTCTTGATATCTAATATGGTGAGAATGGAATTCTTAAAGGAGAAGAATGAGACTTGTGGAAGGCTAGGCTGTTGACCTTGCAGAAAGGTTTGGGTATAGAGTGTGTCCTTGCATTTTCACCAGTGGGAAGTTCAACATCATCTCACCATGTCCTCTGCTTTGTCTGGCAGAGAGGGAACTGCAACCATTGGTTAACATGGAGAAGAAGGGAAATGCAGATTTAAAGGGTAGAAATCTTTTTAAAAGCCATGGTATGTAACAGAACAGAGTAGAATACATGAGCACCATAGATGGGTTTTCAGGAACTTTCTTGTGAGCTTGTTATCAATAATCTACTTGTCACTTTAGAATATTCAGACTCTGCTCGCAAATGCCACCATCTAGGTTAATGTATTTTGCACTAGGTTGGTAAAAATGACAAACTGAGGGCAGTGTTTCACCAACTGAAGTATCTAGTCTCCTGGAAAACTATTTGAAAAAATACTCATTTAGAAAGGACAGTAGCCTAGAAAAGAGTGGTTGAACAGAACATGCCTTTGCAGGGATTCCTTGCTCACAGTCAACAACAAAAACCCACCATGTGGCATAAAGGCCTGTTTCCACAGGTTTTTTTCCATAGATTTCCCTTAATTGTGACCATTTCTTTAGCAACTGTAGCTGCTCTGGCCCTGCCCATTTTGTCTTCTGTTTGCATTCTTAAAATTGTCCGTGACCCCTTCCTTCCTCGTGTTATTAACTTTTCTGTTGCTGTGATAGAACACCATGAACAAAGCAGCTTAGAGCAGAAAGAGGTGCTTTTTGGCTTATAAGAGTCTATTGTGGTGGGGGAGCTATGGCAGCAAACAGCCGGCATGGCTGGAGCAGGAAACTGAGAGCTCACGTCCTCAACCATGAGGACAAAGTAGAGAGTAAACTTCAAGTGTTCAAAGCCTGACTCAGGTAGCATACTTCTTCCAGCAAGGCCACAGCTCTTGCACCAACCGGACCAATTGTTCAAATACCAGGTCAACAAACTCACAGAACTGCACTTTTATATCATTCTGTTCTCTTATTATAAACCTGGTGGAGAGCAGCATGCAATAACCATCCATGCCACACCTGGATGCTAGGCTGTCTTACAGTGTTCTCCAAGAAAATCTGTCCCCAACTTAAATTCAGCCACACTCAAAAGTTCAAGCCATGGACAGAATAGAGCTTGAGTGTTTTCTAGTCCAAGTCCTTGCTTTCCCCTGAGGCCTTGTAAGCACAGCCTTTACTGTCAGCACTTTCATTGCAGTGCTGACCTTCCACAGTCCCTGCAGAACAGCCTGTTAAGCTTTGTATAGACTCCAGGGTCTCTTCGGTCCACATGTACCAACTCTCTCACATCTTCTCCAAACAAGTCCCAATGGCCTGAGAACGGCATGGTCAAGTTTGTGGCAGCACTCACCGTACTTCTGTGAACCAATAAAAACAAACAAAACAACTTCTTATCCCTTGACAAGGCTATAAAGAGGGGAAAAGGGTTTTGAGAGGTTGGAGTCCATCATGGTGGGGCAGCATGAGAGATCGCCAGCTAGGGTTTTAGGAGCACAATCAATGGTCAGGGATAGATTTTTCTTCATTATTGTTGATTTACCTTTTCCTTTCCATCTGAGCAATTCTCTCATCTTTCCAAGTCACACACAGTTGGTCCCGTCTCTGCCTTCCTCAGCATCCCTTCCTCTATGGTAAGCTAACACACGGCTATGTTTTGTCTTTTACCATAATGTTTCTCTCACTGCACTGCAGTCTAATTCTTGTTTATTTAATGCATTGGTGTCAGAGTAGAATAAACACATAATAATTTTCAAATGTAAACACACCTCTTATATACCTAAGTATTTCTGAGACTGTGTTGAATAGGATTGTTTTCCTGATTTCTTTCTCAGCATGTTCGTTGTTGATACATAGAAAAGCTACTGATTTTTGTATGTGGATTTCATATCCTACTACTTTGCTGAAAGTGTTTATAAATTCCATGAGTTTAATGACAGACTTTAGGGTCTCATAAGTATAAAATTATACTATCTGTAAATGGGAGTTATTCAACTTCTCTCTTTCCTATCTGTATTCTTTCCATGTCTACCTTTTGCTTTATTAATATGAAAGTATCTTTTAAGGTTTTAAAGAAGTGATCATTAGAGTTTCTTGCTTATGTATCTTGAACTATATCTGGCACCCAGGAGAGCTGTGTTTGGAGACACGTGGCCTCATCTGCAGACCTTCATTTTCTTTCTCTTCTTGTAGAATATTTACATGCCAGTTGGAGCCCAAATATTTACGGTTTTAGTTATTTGTTTCATTGTGTTGATAATTGCATACTGGCTATCATGCCCAAACTAAGCAAAAAAAAATGGAGAAAGAAAAATTCAGATAAAGACACCATTGTATACAGATGTAAATTCCGTGTGCTGAAGGGAAGTCTGACTGAATGACAGTTTCCAAACACAGTAACTTAAAATGTGACTGTGGTTACTTCTGCTTAGTGAAATGCCAGGACAGCAGGGCACCCAGAGTGAAGACCTCGATTCCTTATTTCTCATATTGGAAATTCTCATAGTGGAATTCTCACCATGCTTATTCCATGACTAGGTGGCAGCAAGCCTATCACCTGGTAAAAATGGGCAGTAAAAGTTGGAGGTGGAGGATTGGGCTGGTGTCGGGTTTGTAAACGAGCAGATATGTTTGAAAACTGCAGAGAAAGAGGTGGGAGTAGAAACTAGGGAGCACCAAACTCTGTGAGGATGAGGTGACTGGAATTTGAGTGTGGAGATGACACTTGCCAGAGCTTTTCTACCCCAGGCAACAGGAAAGACCAGCGAAAGAGATCCAGCCAGGGAGCTGGTAGAAACGCACAGCTCTCCCCAGCTACATAAACAGCTGTGGCTGACAGGTGGCATTCAGATTTCTTGCCCCACATTTTAAGTCCTGACCCACCAACAAAGGAAGAAGAGAAATGGGTTCCATCCCTTAAATCTGGGGACCTGTGACTCTTGCTGGCTTCAGGAGTGGTTTCATCACTCCAGTTCTTTGTTTTCAGGTTGGTGATAATGTATACAGACCTACATGCATGTAAGCAATAAGCTAGGACATCTGTGTCTCAAATGCATTTAAACAGGACTCATATTGTGAGAAACAGCACGATTTTCATCCCATAGGTTTTAGAGATGGAGAAAAGATGAAACTAATGAGAAATAAGCTTATCTCATGTACATAAAAATGAGGAAATGTATCTAGTCATAATGGGTCTTTTCTAATTAATGTCACATGGCTGACCCATGATCTCTCCTTTCAGGAAGCTGTTTTCAGTTGTTATGACCTATGTGTGAATTCTGTGCCACTGCTAGGTCATGGCTGCGGTCTGGAGGAAATGTCTCTGTTCCCACGGTTGCTTCAACAGGAAGGCTGATACGGGGTCATGCTGTGTTGAAGACTTGTTGCCTATCTCAAGCTGACAATGTTGCTCAAAACAAACAAACAAACAAACAAAAACCTCTAGAACACAAAGGTTTTGTGTCTCTTGGGGGTTGACAGTGTTTCACTGTTTCACCTGTAACAACTAAAGAAAAACATGTACTCCATATGGGTAACAGGACTTCCCCTCTTCCCAGCAAGCAAGTTTACTGAAAGCACATGATAGGATGATTGTCACGGCATATGTAGAGCTGGGTGTCCCAGGGCCTGATGAGAAACCAGCCACAAAGCTCTCAAGTAACCATGTGGGGACCAGGTTTCTGAGAAGTCAGATAAGGAAACACAGATGACATCAGGGTCCAGATGACAGACATGAGTCACAGATGCACCCGCCACTGTCAGTCTGTGGTGTCGAAAGAATGGAAAAAGAAGCATCAGTGCTTATTGTTATTGGTTGGAATCTGTCAAAAAAAAGGGTTATCTCATTGAATAGGAATCCAGAAGCCCCTATCAAGGAAGATGAGTCAACACTGTTTGTCAGCTATGAGTATTTGAAGCTAAGGTCACAATCTTTGAAAAAGTTATTACTCTTGACTACAGCTATTCCCCACGAAAATCACTGATAGTCATGTCGTACTCAACCCTTAATAGATTATGTGGAATACTTGATTCCATCACTCATTTAAGAAGTATTTGCTCAGGCATTCGTAGCCTCTGGGAACAAATGTCAGTGTTAATTAACCCAAGTCTTTGTTTAAGTTCTGCCCTGTGGGTATTAATTAAGGACAATCATCCTGAATGGAATGGAGCCTCTTTGGGACTGCAGAGATGGTCCAGTAATTAAGAACACAATGTTCTTGCAGAAGATTTGGACTCAGTTCCTGTCACCCCATACTGGGCAGCTTACAGGGCACCCAAGGCCCTCTTCTGTCCTCTATGGTACCTGCACACACACACACACACACACACACACACANAGAGAGAGAGAGAGAGAGAGAGAGAGAGAGAGAGAATAAAATAAAAACTAAATAAATCTTTAAGGAAGCCTTTTTGCCTAGAAGGGCTCTCAAAATTCTATTTCATTCCACCTTCTTGATCATGTTGTTCCTAAATATCATCTATAGAAAAAGGGTTAGATTTCTCTTATCTTAGAAGAAGAAAGTTATATGGAATGCACTGGCTCATGCCTTTAATCCCAGCACTCAGGAGACAGACGCAGGCAGATCTCTGTGAGTTCGAGGCCAGCCTGGTCTACAGAGATAGTTCGAGGACAGGCTCCAAAGCTACAGAGAAACCCTGTCTTGAAAATCAAAAAAAAAAGGAAAGGATTTTAAAAGGACCAATTCAAGAATAGTGAAAACAGGAGTACTGAAAGAGGCTTTGCCATGTGGATACAAATGTCATTAACCCCAAATTCCAGACCTAACAACTCTAGGCAGAATGCTCTTGATTTTAACCCTAGCTGTTCCCAGTACTTGTGTGAGCACAGTGACTCCCAACTCTTTCCCATCACATACCTCAGGGAGGGGCTAGGCACTCTGCTCCAGAGTTTCATTTTGAACCGGCTGTGGAATTGGACATGTATAAATAAGCAATTGATATTTTATTTTCATCTTGGTCAACCTTTTCCAACCTGTCATCTCCTTTGGGAAGACTTCTGACTGGATGAATAGGTTACCATGAAATTAATTTCTGAAATAATGAAATTTCATTTTGCAGGCAGCCTAGCCTTGTGGGGTCACCACAACAAGTTTTCCCCGGAGGTCTTTTGGGTTGACTCATTAAGATGAGTCATCAGTCCACAGATCTGGCCATAAAAAAGAGTATCAACTTTGAAGAATCCCCAAAGATGCTATCCACTCTTTCATCTGCCTCTTTGTCACTTGCGGCCTCTCGGCCACATGGAAAGTTGGCTGTCCTCCTTTGGAGCCGTCAGGATCACAGACTTCCCTCACTCAAGATGGCTGACTCTGTTTTCTATTAGGCAGCTCGTGATCCATCCATCTCCAGTTCTGGAAGTCAGGTGCTGCACATGATAAAGGGTATCTCCCTAGTAGGCAGTATCCACATTACAGGGCGAGAGGAGGCATGCTAGCTCAGGACACTCAGCCTTTTTTAATTGAGAAGCTTTTTTCATACAATCTATGCTGATCATGTTTTTCACCTTTACCAATTGTTCCCAGATCTTCCCAGCTCACTACCCACCCAACTCTATGCCCCCCATTGCCAAAACAAGAAAAATAACAAGAAACACAAAAAACACAGGAAAAACAAAAATGAAAATAAACAAGCAAAAATCAAATAAGATAGAACATGCCAACACAACACAAAATGAAACAAAAAATCCACAGAAATACCTCTGAGTACATTTTCTGTTGGTCAGCTGCTCCTGGGTATGGGACCTGCCCTGAAACATGGTTGCTATGCCAGGCGAAGGCTCCACTGAAGAAAGTTGATTTTCCCTTTGCCAATCACAGACAGCTTCTTGGTTAGTGGTAGACCCCTAAGTCTGCTTCCCTTCTTAGTGCTGGAACCCCACTGGCATAAACTCAGTTATATCTGTGTGTGTTGCTGTCGTCTCTGGGAATTCATATGTGTGTCAGTACTGCTGCATGTGAAAAACACTTGTTCCTTAGGGTCACCCATCTTCTGAAGAACCACCACACACATTTCCATAGTGACTGTACTCCTACCAGCAAAGAATAAGTGGTCCCCTTTCTCTGCCTCCTTGCCAGTATGTGCTGTCATTTGACCATTCTGACTGATGTAAGATAAAAATCTCTAAGTGGTTTTGATTTGTGTATCTCTAATGACCTAAGATGTTGAACTTTTCTTTAGATGTTTTGAAGCCATTTGTGTTCATCTTTTGAGAATTCTTTGTTTAGTTTTGTACTGCTTCTTTAATTGGACTATTTATTTTTTCATATCCGGGTTTTTGTTTTTGTTTTTTGAGTTTTTTATATTTTTTAGATACTAACCCTCTATCACACGTATAATTGGTAAAAATCCCTTACCTTGCCATAGGCTGTCACAATGCCCAAACAATGGTATCCTGTGCCATGCAGAAGTGTTTCATCTTTATAAGATCCCACCTACTAATTTTTGGTCTTGGTGCCTATACTACTAGTGTCTTATTAAGAAAGCCTTCCCCTGTGTCAAGGAGTTCAAAGCCATTGACTTTCTTTTCTATCAGATTCAGGGTATCAGGTATTATGTTGAGGTCCTTGATATAATTTGTGTTGAACTTTGTGCAGGGTGATAGATACAGATAGGTTTTCATTCTTTGCCATGGACCGGTCCTCACGGGACCCACGAACCGAGGGAGAACTAGGGCGAAAGACAGGAGAACTCAGGATTCAGCTAATGACAGACAGACTCACACCAGAGCGATGTGAAATCTGCTGGCCAGCAGAAGAGTCCTTGAGTGTTATCACAGTGAAAAACTTATCTCAGAAAAGAAAAGAGGCACAGAGAGTGTTCTTAGCTGCTAATACCATTTTTAAAAAGTTTTTTTGTTAACTTTTTTCTGACCATGATCTCAGACTTTTTGTTTTATAATTGCCTAGTTACTTTTTTATTTTATTTTTATTTAAGAGCATTCCATCATTATGGAACTTGGATTTACATTCATTTTTCCAGCGCTTGCCTTTTTTGCACTGGTGGCGCCCGAACAGGGACTTGAAGGACAGGTAATCTTCCTCTCTTTTCTTTC
>LOJH01059324.1:7826-19107 GCA_001685095.1 Ellobius talpinus
CAAGTTTGCACTCCCACCAGCAATGGAGGAGTTTTCCCCATGTTCCACATCCTTTCCAGCATGAGATGTCACTTGTGTTTTTGATCTTAGCCATTCTGAAACACATAAGATGGAATCTCAGAGATGTTTTCATTTAAATTTCCTTGATAGGAATTTTGAACATTTCTTTCAGTTTTCCATGGTCATTTGAGATACCACTTTTGAGAATTCTATGGTTAGATCTGTATACCATTTTTAACTGTATTATTGGTTTGTTGGCATTTAGTTTCTTGAGTTCTTTAAATATCTTAGAAATAAACCCTCTGTCAGACATGGGGTTGGTGAAGATCTTTTTCTATTCTTTAGGCTCCTATTTTGTCCTATTGATTGTGTCCTTTGCCTTACAGAAACTTCTCAGTTTCCTAAGGTCCCATTTATTGAATATTGATCTTAGTGTCTGTGGTATTAGTGTCATGATCAGGAAGTTTGTCTGACAGTTTTTAAATACTATCATTTTTTTCAATTATTTCATCTCATTTTAGCATTTGTCAAAGAATCCACAGTGTTATAGGTTCTATACCTAATTAAATCTCCATGTCAATGTTTTATAGTGTTTTAAGAGCATCTCTGTTCTATTGGTTAATTAACTAATACTCAAAATATAAGTAACTTTGTTAATATTCTGATGTTACCCATTATTTGCTATTTTACTTCTGGGACCAAAATGTCTTACAAATGCATTTAAGAGAAACAAGTTTTATTTTGGTTAATGGCTTCAGAGTATCTGAGTCATATTTAATGTAGAAAGCATGATGAAACAGCTCAGTCTTACAGCAAGTGATGAGGTCTGTTCTCATGTTCTCAAATCTAGAAGCAGATAATGAGATGAGAATGAGCAGGAAGGACCACCAACAAAGGCTAACAATTAGTAACTAACTTCTACAACTGAGGAACTCTTAAGGTTCCAAGGTGTTTCAAAACAGTGACAGCTTCAGGAAGCCATTTTGAGATGGATAATCTTGATTGTGAACTTGATAGGATTTACACTCCTCATGGAAACAAATCTACAAGCAATATCTATGTAGGATTTTCTATATTAGGATAATCAAGATATAGAGTGCCACACTAAATATGGGTCACACAATTTCGTGAGATGAGGTTCCTATACTGTGTAAAAAAAGTACAAAGCAACATGGTATCCATATAAGCTTTCACCACTCTGTTTCCTAAACGTTAATACAAGGTAAGCAGCCATCTCCTGCTCTAGCTGCCAGGCCTACGTTTCATGGTGGTCTGTGTTTCCTTTAGCAGTAAGCAAAAATTAATTCATCATTCCTTAACATGCTTTTGCTAAATATTTTGTCAAAGTGATAAAAGTAACTAGTGCATAAACATTTGTGTTTGAAACTTGAGTCTGAGGGTGATATTTCAGAATCAAACTATGTGTGTGTGTGCGTGTGTGTGTGTGTGTGTGTGTACTCTTTTGTTCTAATCTGGTAAATACAGTTGCACTACCTTTTTATTGTCTCAGTTTTTCCAGAGATATATCCATTACAATTCCATATATATGATAATATTTCTTAAATCATTCCACTGCAGACCAAGAATCCAAACATATAAGCCTATGGAAGCCATTCTCATTCAAACAATCACAGAGGACATTTTACATGGCATTTTACTGTGTTTGCCATTTGTCATTTATAACGCAAAATTCATTAAGTCTGTCTTCAAAAGTCCACTTGGAGTCTTAAAAGTTCTAAAGCTGTATAAAAATTAAAATCTCTTCTGAGATTTGAGATAAACTCTTAGCTGTGATCACATACAACTTAAAAATATAGATATTTATATGTATAAGTATACATGTGTATTAGCACACACATATCATATATATATATATATATATATATATACATAAGTATTAGCATACATATACACAAACACACACATATACATATATCCGTTATACCACAGCACAGAGTAAACATTCATATTACAAAAGAAAGGAATGGAAGAATAATAAAGAAAGAGTATACCAAAGAAAGACTGACACACAGTAAGGTAACCACTAAATCTTGCAGCTCCATGTCTGGGCTCTGGGGATCCTGGTGCTATCATCTAGGTGTTATAAATTATGGGTGCTATTGAAGTCAGACTAAATGCATTTTGCATTACGATATTGTTATGAGATTAAAGTGGCCAGAGAATGGAATGTGGTAGTTTAAATGACATTAGTCCCCATAAATGCATAGGGATTGGCTCTATTAGGAGGTGTGGTTTTTTTGGAATGGATATGGCCTTGTTGGAGAAAGTGTGTCATGGTGGGATGGGTCTTGAGGCTTCTTATGCTCAGGATACTGCCAAGTGTATTAGTTGACTTCCAGTTGCCTTCAAAATGTACCTTTTTCAGCTCCAGCACCACATCTGTCTGCATACCTCAATGCTCCCTGTCAAGATGATGATAATGGACTGAATCTCTGAAGTGTAAGCAAGCCAATCCAATTAAATGTTTTCTTTGCAAAAGTTGCTATGGTCATTGTGTCTCTTCATAGAAATAAAAGATTTAACTAAGACACCATGTAAATTAGGCCCTTGCTTTTGAACTTAGCTTCATTGAAAATTTCAGGTCATATTCGAAATGCTGTCTAAAATATAATAGGGATGGTTTCTGACTTAACATACTATAGAGTTCTTTATTTTTTTGAAACTCCACGACTATAGATTTTACTGTCTATATGTGTATAGGCATTTTGGTTTTCCATGCTTCTTTTAGAAAAAAAATAACCACTAAGATTTACTTATGCCAACATAAGGTTTTATTAACTTCTATCTCCACACTTTTCTATATACTTCCTAGAAAACAATTACAAAGGCCTGAGAATGACATGTTCAGGTTTATCACTGTGACAGTAGTGATTCCACTCCTAAATACAATTATTGCATTAGTAATTTTTCTAATTGCTGTGAGAAAAATACCAGAGAAGAAAAATTAAGGATAAAGCTCTCATTTTGACTCATAATTTGAGAAGGTATAGTCTATCTTGGGATGGAAGGCATGATATGGGCCATACTGGTGATAGTGAATAGCAGGATGTCTCACATCTTGTTGAACCAATAAACAAGTGCTCTGGGCCAGAACAAATATACAGCACTAGCCTATAAAGCCTACCTTCCATTGACCTATTTCCTCCAGCTAGTCTCATGTTATATGGTTTTTCATGGAAAAATGTCTATTTGACTCTGTCATAGTTAATTTTTGTTCACTTGACACAAACCTTGATATACATGAAAAAAAGTCTCAAATGAGGAAATTTTTTCCATCAGATTGACCAGTGAGCACATCTCTCCAAATTGCTTTTGGTAATGTTGTTTATGATAAAACCAGAAAAGCAAACTAAGATATCCAGATAGGTCACTGACAATATACTAAAGAAACAATTCCACCCAAATCTTTCTTGACAAACAAATACACTTATTTCATTACCTTACAAGAGAATAGATGATCAAAAGTAGCTGCATGATGAAGAGTCAACTCTAGGATAGATGATGATTGATGAAAACTGCAACTTTGTAGTATTTGTAGCTGGCCAACAGCTTAGAGGAAGACTTTCCATTTTACTGGCGGTTTTTTGCTATGCAAATAATTCTTAGGAGGTCCTCATTAGTTTTGTAGCTTTCTGAGATTCCTGAGTCTTGTACATTTCATGAACTTTGGAGCCCCTGACTTAGCTTTCAGGAGATAATCTTTTAATTCAGAGGAGATAACTATATCACACCCCACCTTCTAAAAATCCTACAACCTCGCTAAACATTGCCACCAGTTGACGAAAAAGTGTTCAAATACGTGAGCCTATGTGCTTTATTTTACATTTAGACGTCAATAATCACTAAACTAACACATCTGTCACAACTCTAAAATGATGCAGCACAATACTGATACTAATATTGATAATAAGGTTTCAGCATACTAATTTTGAGGAGATACAAATATTTGGACCATATCACCAATATCATGCTAATACAGAAGAAAATATACAAGTAGATAAAAGTAGGATTGAGAGCCCCATTACAAAATAGAAGCTGAGGGAAATAGAAACAAAAGATCTCATCCTTGGCTTTCTAAATTCTGGACTCTGTCCTTATGAAGGACAGCTATAAGTAGGACAATTAGGTTTTCTATTTTTTCTTGTCCTTCAATCTCATTCCCATACTAACCTAAAATTGAGCTAATTTTCATCTCTTCCTGTTTCTATTCCCAAATAAAACTTAGCATTGTGTGTGAAAACTGCCCATCTAGAATCTGCAACTCATTTTAGAATTGGCTGAAAATTT
This sequence comes from Ellobius talpinus, assembly GCA_001685095.1. Lineage (NCBI taxonomy): Eukaryota > Metazoa > Chordata > Mammalia > Rodentia > Cricetidae > Ellobius > Ellobius talpinus. The sequence continues at coordinate 12,135 of LOJH01059324.1, forward strand.
CACTCTTCCAAATGCCACATAGTTCTGTTATTTTCCATCCAAACTGAAAAGTAATAGAACTAGAGTCTAAATATTTTTTACAATATCATCCTATGCTGTCTCTGTCCCAGAACATGTTCATACACAGTATTAAAACCTATCCCATAGATCCTGACAGATCTTGATTCATGAATGTTTCTTTCATTTTGAAATTTAAATTGCAGGTATGCTATCATATAATACTTAAATACTATAATCTATAATCATGCTATATGTAATCTGTATAATATTGAGACTTTGATGATTATGGAAGATTATGGAACAACTCCTAAAATAAAAATAAAATTATAAATTTAGGTACATATTCAATTATTGTAAAGGTAGAGAGGGCATAACAAAATAAGCCTCCAGATCTGATCTTCAGTATTTAAGAAAATAATTCAAAAGATAAAAGTAATCATTATATATGTTATAAAGGGTCAAGAGATATGTAAATATGTATAACTCAATATAGCAACTAATCTGTCTACTTTGTTGCTAATCTATTTAGGATGATACAATTACAATAGAGCTATTGAATAAATACGTTAATATCTTATTTTATCTATTTGTACACATTTAATATATATATATCAATTTACAATTTATATTTCACTGTACATACAATCTCTGTGCCTTCCTGATTAGATGAGTGATATATTTACCATGATCTTTAGGTGCTTTAAACAGAATTCTTACTTCTATCTTTGGCTTATCAGTCCAGACAGTGCACAAAGCATGCTAGGTAGTGGCTAGGCAGACAATTGCTCCAGCTGTGAATTGTTCTCGGCCTTTCATTGTGATCATCAGAAGCAGAATGGAAGACACCTGGGGCTTATTTGATCCCTTGGTTTCCTAATGTCTCTTTCATGTTCACATGCCTTGGTTTTGAACGTTAGCAATTGACTTTCTACTGGGAAAGTCAAAAAGAACAAAAACAAAAATAAAATAATAAAAAGATAACAAAGTTGAAAGTCAGAAAACAATTACCCTAATAATTGTTTATGATCTGCATTCCCTAAGCTTAAGGGAGAACATGCAGGGTGGGAACCTTCTTTAGAAATGTTCTCATATCAGAATTCATGCATTATCTTCATATTGGTGAAAATGATAGCTATAATTTCAGTTTAGTGAACTGGAATGAAGAACACCTGGCTTGCCTCTGATCATCCTGGCATGTGGGCATAAAGTGATAAATGGCTAGGGGTTATTGGATGTGTCTTGCAAAGTAGTACTGGTGGGCTGGAACTTGAAGTTTGTCATTTGCAGAAGGGAATTGACTTCCCCAATTGGACCTAATTATGACAGCCATGATAAATAGACTTCCCACATTGGCATGTTTATTTCTCAGGATTCTGAGCAGAGAAATTGGTTTTATGTATTTGTGTGGGTGAAAAGAATTACATATTTTTTATGATTTTTATAACAAATTCATCACCTGATAATCCGAAGGTAAGATCAAATTGCAACAGCCTTAGTCTCCTAAATATTTGGTATTAGTTAAGCAAGATATTAATCAGAAAGTGAAAGGGAAGTTTCTTTTCTTTTATATTCACTCTGATCCTTGGGAAGATAATCATCTCTACAGTGGCCAAATCAGCATATTCTTTGTCTCATTCTTGACAACTTCATATTGTTCACTGAGGTCCTACAGGACAGAGAAAGGGAGAGAGAAATGAAAGAGGAAAGATTTTAGTTTTAAACAGTTTTCCCCCTATTTTGTTAAAGGAAGATTTTAGTTCATTTCACATTTCTTTCACATTTTTATTCTCACTGGGTGGAAATATTAAAACTCTTGATTATCATTGCTAAATATGCAAAAACTTCAGTTTGTAATCTAGCTTTTCTAAGGTCCTTAGTGTAATTCTAATGTTGTAAACTTAAATATAAATTGTAAATTGATATATATTAAATGTGTACAAATAGATAAAATAAGATATTAACATATTTATTCAATAGCTCTATTGTAATTGTATCATCCTAAATAGATTAGCAACAAAGTAGACAGATTAGTTGCTATATTGAGTTATACATATTTACATATCTCTTGACCCTTTATAACATATATAATGATTACTTTTATCTTTTGAATTATTTTCTTAAATACTAAAGATCAGATCTGGAAGCTAATTTTGTTATACCCTCTCTACCTTTACATTGATTAGCTGATAAAGCAGTTTTATTTAATGAGATAGTCTCATAAACTGAGAAATTTCATGTGCTCCATTCACCTACTCAGAGTTGAAATCACTCCTTGAAGATGGCTGCTTCATATTAGGTAGTTTAGTAAGTTTCTGGGACTAAATGAAAGAAGGGAAAGATCAGTAGTGACATTGGCCTGAGCCTACCACCAACCAGTTGGGTACTAAGGCAAATCGTTCAGTTCTTCTGGACTGTGGTTTTCTTTTGTAAAATAGAGATAACTATCTCTGCACTTATGGGAAACCAGGAAGATGATGCATCAGTAATGTCATTAGCTTCATATAACAGAAAAAATAAACCTCAGAAGTGATAAATGACTTCTGGAAACCATTAGTGTTATCTTGTTTCACACAACTCACAGCTATCAGAGGTAGTTTGTAAATCCTTGTGTATTTAGACCCCAAACCAGTACTCATTCTGCATGGTTCAGTCACTGTCTTTCCACCATTGACAATGCTATGGTTTGAATTTGGAAGGTCCTCCAAATCTGTATTAAATGCATAGATTACTTGCAATCTTTGGCACTTTTGAGAATTGTGGAATACTTAGGAGATGGAACAAAGATGGAAGAAGTTATATTGAGGGCAGATGCCCTTAAATGGAACTGTGAATTTTTGGTTCTTTCCCTTTCCTTTTCCCGCACCCTTATTCCCAGTCACCATAGCGTGACCAGGCCTCAACTGTCACATACTCATGCCAAAACAACATGACAACATGATCACAGTTTGAAATCTGTGAAAATGTAAACCCAAGTAAGCATTTCCTTCTTTAAAGTTTATTATGTCAGACTTTTCATGACAGTAAGAAGCTGACTAAAACAGATATAAGTTCAATCAAAAGCATTGAAGCATTGATATGGGTAAAAGGATGCATTACCACAGACATATGGGATTCATGTAAGTGTGTGGGAAAAGGAAGCAGGGGCATTGTGATTTATCCTAGTGTTTTGTTTATGGTATGGAAATGCCATAACCTTAAGCAGCATCCCCAGCCCTCCATTGGCAAAATTTTAAGTAACTGTGCCAAATCCATTATACTACTATCGATCTGAAAGTCAGCGTCATCATTGGAATGGTAGTCTCTTAGTGACAAGGATCATGGTCTTTGAGATCCTAGTCAATGCTTATCATGAAGAAGGAATATATGAGTCACAAATCGTCTTTTGCCCTGCCTTTAAATATTTTGTAAAACACCTGGAAATATATCTGACTATTTAAACTTTCTTGAGTTTTGAATTCTGGATAAATGGAGGTTTACAATGAAGCCTAACTAATCTAGACTTCTTGAATGTTTTAGTGATAAAGCAATAAGTCTGATCAAGTCTCAGGCCATGTATCAGCTAATCAATGTAATGTTCAAGCTACAATAAGACTTTCTAACAGCTGTCAAGTCTGACTAATCAGCAGTTGTTCAAAAATCACACAGAATAAGAAACCTTTCTCTCCTCTGGGGGATTTGCTATGAGTAAACATCTTTTTAGAAATTGAAGGATTCAACTCTCAAATGATATAATCATTAGTAGTATGACTATACAAAATGAGAAAACAGGGAAGAGGAAGGGGGAACCCAGGGATTTAATCTTCTTCATCATTTCACCCTTATGTTCAAATGCAAAAATATATCAGACCCTTAACTTATTGTATTCTCTCACAGGACAGAGAATAAGAGAGAAATGCTAGTAATACCTAAAAAATTAGAATAAAGGATAAAGAAATTAGAGAAATAATAATCATATCTAGAGACTACTCTTCCTGTGATAATGGGAAAAATTCAAATAGCTTTCTCCTTTCTCAAGTATCCCTTTACAATATTCATGCATTTGAATTAATGTGAGTATGTATCATCCATGGGTCACATAGATTTATTCGTATCTATACAGTCTGACATATTAATTTTCTAGTGTTCAGCCCTGTTAGCTTCTATGGTAAGTGGCCTATCATTATTTTTACTATGGAGCTTATTTGCTTCAAACTAAACCATAAATTTTATAAATATATAGCTTGTCATAAAATTATATATTTTAGTTTTTGTATGTAAATCTATTAAAATATTGTTAATTTAGAGGTAAAGGTATATTATTGCTTTAGATTTAGAATCATTTTTAAATCTTGTTATAGGTAATCTATGCTTAAAATGATTAATCAGAGACGTGCAAAAAGTTAGTGTGATAGGTATTTTCGCTTGTCAACATAGCACATCTGGGAAGAGAAAACCACTGCTGAGGAATTGCTCCCATCAGATTGGCCTATTCCATATTTTTATTGACTAACAAGTGACAGCAGAAGGCCTAGCCCACTATGTGAAGTGCCACATCGGGGCAGATAGTACTCAATTTCATAAGGGTGCTAGATGAGCAGAAGCAGGATGGAATCCAGTAAGAAGCATGTTTCTGCTTCAGTTCCTGTTTCAAGGTTCCTGCCTCAAGTTCCCTCTTTGGATTTCTTTGATGGGTTATAATATGTAAGCCAAATAAATCCTTTCTTCCTCAAGTTGACTTTGCTCATAGTGTCTACCAGAGCAGTGCAGGAAAACTTATAAAGCTAGGGAGATATGAGTCCTTGGTAATACTTAGGTACAGTCTGGCGGATAGTGAGAAAGGGAGCGGGTAAAGGAAAAGTAGGGTAAAGCAACTTAAATAGATATTTTAAGATTTTATTCTTGGTAAATGTTTGGAGACGATTAGTCTTTCTTCATATTTTCCCCTATGATTTAAGGCTGTGGTTGAATTGCACCTCTTTTTCCAGATACTAATGTGATGCTTATTTTTGTGGGATAGACTCAGATGACATTCGAATATTTCAATTGTCAGCTCTCCCAAAGGTCTATATTGTAGTGAAGAACAAGACTATGATCAACTTTCAGTACACAGTGAAGGTATTCAATCAGTTTGGGAAGATAATCTGTGTTTTCTGACTTATCAGTGGATTAAACTGAAGTACTTCATTTTAAAATTCCCACTTTGTGTCCATGTGTTTTGACATATACATATATTGTCTTATTTGATCTATGCACATACACACTCATATACACACACAGGAGGGGTTAGGAATTTCAATCTTTTCCATATGAGAGAAGAAGCATCAAAATTGGTCCCATTAAAAAGTTCAGTGTGTTCAAAGTATCATTTTGTCTATCTAAAATGCAGGAATTGGACTTACAGATATAATGGCAGAATTGGTAGTCTTGCAGCAAATAATTAATTTTCTCTGTGAATGTGTGTGTGTTAGATGAGTAAAGGGGAATGGAATTTCAACTTAGACTCTCTTCTGAGTGATGAAATTGGGAGCTAAAGAGCCATCCACCACCTACCACATATGGGGCACTAATTCAGATTTATTCATTCACACTGCGTCCTATTTTTCACCCTCCCTAGGAGTTGCTTCAGCAGGGGACAAAAGAAAGCAAATATACCACTTAAATAGGTCTTTCCAGCATCTGTTTTACACAGCAGATTCTAGACTAGCTGACTGTGTTGAAAAAAATTAATTGCCACTCCTCTTCCTTATTAAAATTCACCCTCTTAGCATTAAAAACTCAGCTCACCAATGCATGCTCTTCTCCTGCCACTGCTATATAGTCTTATGGGCTTTGTTATTTAATCAAGAGAAAAATTCTTAGATTAAGGGCCAAAGATGGATCAGCAGGCAAAGTACTTAATTTGCAAACCTGGCACCCTGTGTTGGCTCCCTGGAACCTACGTAAAGGGGAAAGAACTAACACTATAAAGTTTTCCTCTGCATCCATACACGCACTGTAGCATGCCTGCTTGAGCACACACCACACACACACACACGCTATCACTTAAAAGAGAAAAGTCCATGGCATTAGAATATGATTAGATACGTTAAATATTTTGGACACAGACAGGTAATATTAGATTTAACTAGCACAAGCTGGCACACCCAGAACAACACATTTGGCAGTTGAAACTTCTGGAAACATTCATTCAATGAGCATGGAATGACCTCATTATTTTGCCTCAAGACTGTAGTCTTATGGCCCAAAGATGCTGCAAGTTAAAATCTGTGGACACTGGCTGCAACAGCAATAATTCATATTGTACTCTTTTGTTCCTTCTGGTTTCTAAGTAGTCTAGATTTTAGGATGAGACTGTGGTTTCTTTCTGACAGTGCCACTCTGAGCAAGTTTGACCTAGTCACCCATTTTTCAGAACCTAGAACACAACTCTTCTTTTCTGAAATTACTCAGCATATTATTTCATCAGCATTCTGGTAAATGTATTCTGACATTTGTAAAAATAGAAAAGATATGATATAGAATTAATTTAATAAGTATCAAAAATATCAAGATAAGAAAGATTGCAGTCAATTCCTCTAAATTCAGAAAGGCAGCAGCAAAAATGAGGTTAAACAACAGAGTGATGGTATTAGTGAATAAGATATTACTAAGGGAAAATATGAAGAATATAAGATTTTCTCTAACTGAATAAAATTCTTGCTAAAATTGACTGATATAGACTTACTATCTTAGTTACTTTTCTGCCATTACAAAATACCATGACCATGGAACTTTCTAAAAGAAAACTTTTAATCTGGGATCATGGTTCCAGAAGTTAGCGTCCAAAGCCATCATGGTAGGGAACATGGCAACTAGCAAGCAAGCATGGCTCCGGAACAATAGCTGACAGTTTACATCCGATACACATGTGTAAGGCAGTACATGCTAAATCAGAACAGCCTGGACGGTTAGAATAGAGGAAGGATGGTTATGGGAGCAGGGAAGTAGATATCTT
>LOJH01059325.1:0-10469 GCA_001685095.1 Ellobius talpinus
TGAGCCACCTTCGCCACCTGGGCCTGGGGCCTTGCCGCACAGGTAGGAGCTGCCCCTGCCCCGGCCCAGCCCCGGGAGCGGGATCCCCAGACTCAGCAGCCTGCAGCCCTTGCAGCCCCTTCCTCGCAGGGTCTAGGTCCCCGGACCAGGCCTGATCCCCCTGCCTCATCCCAGCGTCGCCTTCCTACCGCGGGCCTGCAGACCACCCTCCGCCTGGTTCACTTCCATACTCACACCGACCCTCTCCCCATAGCTATGCTTCTTGATCCTCCAGGATGCCTTGGGGGGGAGCAAAGCGAGGGGCGGTGGAAGAGTGGGGGAGGGGAGGTCTATTGCTGGGAAGGGGACTTGGAGCCGGGTATGAGCCAGGCCGCCTGATTCCAGTCTAGAGTCCCCGGCCTGGGATCTGTCAAGTTGCATTCTGTTGTCCTCAGCAACCGAGGGGTGTGCCCTGGGGCCAGCGAGGTTCTCATGTCAGCCTGAGAGAGAGGCCTAGCAGTGGCTGAGTGTTCTTCGGAGCAGTTCCCCCCCATTTCAGAGGTTATTCCCAGCCTCTTCTGAGTTCTGTTTGTCTGTTGCATTCTGAACCCCCAGCTTCCCATTCATTTTTAAAATCCACTTCATTCTGTCTCTGACGTCCGCCCGAGCTTCCAGGCAAGGTCACCAGAGCCCTCCCTGTAACTTCAATGGACCCATTGCTGAGAGCCTGTTACCTTTGAGGAGCGTTCAGCTGGTTTGTGTCAGTTCCTTGAAGGTTTTGTGTGTCCTTGAAGGTTTTCCTGATTTCTTTTCTAGGCTCTGTCTGCTGCTTCTCAGTTTCTGGTGCTCTCTTCCTCCTCTCTCCTCTGCATATGTGGCCCTGGGTTCTGGCCTGAGCTGCGGTCTTTCACTTTGTCCTTTCTCCCTTACCAGTTCCTCTATTTCCAACTCTTTAATACATAAGCTGTGAAGTCCCAGATTTATTTGTCTGGCCCAGACCACTCTGATGAAATCCAAACTCACATATGCCCACCTGGCCTCTGGCACTCTTTTCATCATCCCACAGGAATTTCAAACCTATAGACTCCAAGGTGAATTAATTTTCACGTCTCTTGTTCCCCTTGTACCTTACTTCCGTATCTGCTGTTCCTTCAGACCCCAAAATGGCAGCTGTCCATTCAGTTCAGGTTCTGCTCACACTGGTTTTCTGAGCGACACTCTCCCTCCCTCCTCCACGTGTAATTTCACCCAGTTCTGTGTTGCCCACTACTTCAGTAATTTCCAGGTCTGTTAATTTCACTTGATTCCAACTCTTGTCAAACTTACTCTAGATGCCCTCCACTGCTCCAATCGCACCCCATTGCCTACCCCCCTTAGCTGTTATCAGCATTGGATTCATAATGGTCATTTTAAAAATGCATCTGATCATTTATTCATTCAACAGATAGGATTTGAGCCCCCAATATTTACAAGGCGCGGCATTAGGCGCTAAGGATGTAATCAAAGAACAGAATAAGCTGGCTCTTGTCCATAGAGAAATGAGGGTCTGTGAAGGAGTCAAATGAGAATGGCATTGAAAGGATAAACATGAAGGAAGACGCATGGTGCTTTGACAGACCTGCGGCTAGACTGGCTGGGGGTCAGAGTGAAGGGGTCAAGGGAAGGTTGCGCCGAGGAATGCTTAGCTTGACTAGAGTGTAAAGTGGGAGTTGGTATAATGAAGTCCCAGAAATGGGCTGAAGGGAAACCATGTAGAACAAAGACCATGGTGCCTTCCAGGAATCGAAGAAAGCTGCTTTGGTTGGAGAGGTCAATTATAAGAGTTCCTCCCAGAGGGGAGGAAGGCCACGGGCAAGCTAACAGGACAATTTCGACAATGCTAAGGATTTTGACCAGAAGGTTGTTGACTTTGGCGCAGATTGTTGTTGATAGTGGAGGTACTACAGAGTGGATAAGTCCAGAATTTTTTTCTCAGAACAAGGTCATTGTCTAGGAATGAATTTACTATAAGCAGCAAAGGTGAAACATGTATTTAGGATTGTTCAATACTGGACAACAGAATGGGTGGTCATTTTATCCCATGGGCCCTGAAAGAGAATGACATAAGGGGATAGGAATGAGAAACAGGAATGAATGTATTAGTTTGAGAGACCTTTGGGAGAGGTAGATGGAGTTGTTGGATAGAGAGTTGATTGTACATGTCTGTAATTCAGGTGAGGGAGCTTGGAATTTGGAAATCATCATTGTTGACAGCTGAATCTGTGCACATGAATGAATACTTCTACTGAATACAGGACGAGGAAGAGAAAGGGGTATAGTAAAACTGTGAGAAACCCAGTCTGTAAGGTGTGAGAGGAAGATGAGCAAGCAAGGAAGTCTAACAGGCCAAGAAAACAGTACCCATAGGCATGGAAAGAAATCCAGGAATATAGCGCATGGGAGCTATGAATGAGCACTGGGTGGGGGCTCACGGGGTTAAATTCTCCCGAGAGTACACATGCCGACTAGGCATCCACTGGTTAAATGCCACACGTGTTGACCTTAGTAGGTGTTGTTACCTCTCTTGCTGACAGTGAAGCAGGGGTAGAAAAGCCAGAAGGGAAGGGGGGGTGGCCATAGTGAGTGGGGAGAAAAGAGCAATGAGGAGCTCAAGGGAGGGTCAGGCTAAGAACTATCTTGTTCTTACCTTGAGAGAATGTAAATAGTAGGTGCGGCACTTGGTTTAGGCAAAAAGAGAAAGGAGAACAGATTCATCGAGTTTGGATGTTTGAGGATATTCCCCAAATGGCTTCCCTTTCTCCTGTAAGTTTGGAGAGGAGACAGAGAGAATGGGAGAGGACGGATGATCCAGGAGAATTCCTACTGGTGCGCAGGCAGGAAGTCCCAGGCTCTGATGGTGTCCTGTTCTTCCTCCACCACTGTATCGTCAATAAAAAGTGCTTGTTCGTGGGCCGGCGAGATGGCCTCAGCAGATGAAAGTGTTTGCCACCAGACCTGATGATCTGAGTTCCTTCTTTGGGCCTCATGTGGTGGAGAAATAAGACAGACTCCTGAAAGTTGTCCTTAGACCTCTACGTGTGTGCTGTGGTGAGGGTGTGACTGCACACAAAATGCATAAATAAACATAATTAAAATAAAAAAAGAAGAAGGTGCATATAGGTGCCAGTAATTGTTCTAGATGTCTGTGTCCTCCTATGCAGGAAGGAGCTGTGCACTGATTCCCTAGAGTGTGACTTCCTCCTGTGGAGGATCCATGTCCTATTGTGGGGGACATAGGTGTGTGTGGATATAGGTGTCGGGGGGATGATATAGGTGTACATGCACCACAGTGAAGGTGTGGAGGCCCGAAGACAATTTATGGAATTGATTCTCTCCTTCCACCATGTGGGACCTAGGAATCAAACTTGGGTCTTGTGACTTTTTGGCAAGCTCCCTAACCTAATGAGCCATGTTGGCCCCCCACCTTTTTTTATCCTTTGGGATGCCCCAAGTATGGATAACCCCAGTGAGAAAGGAGTTGGATTGTGTTTTTTCTTGAAGAAACTAGGTAGTTTTTTTTGTTCTCATAAAGTAAGAAGGTGGTGGTCACGTTGCCTCAGGCTAGACAGCTAGGTCTCAGCACTTGCAACAGACTTTTCACTTCTTACTTCAAGGCTTTTTGCCCTGGAGCCAAAGGTCATGACTGCCTTAAAGTCAACCTGGCTCTTCCCTTTACACTGCTCTCTGCAGGTATACTTCCCAGTGTCAGGAAAGTCAGCCTCAGCTTGACCTAGAAACATGGCTTTGTCCACCTCTGCTGCAGAGAACACATCCTTCCTGAAGTCTCATGAGCTGTCCAGGGGCATGGGGTCACAGCAAGATGCTGCCACTGGATAGTCATTAATCCACAACATTGGTTTAAGTGTGTTCTTTTCCTCCCTCTTTACACAGACCTGAGCCTCACCTGACCGGGACTCCTGTCTCATCCTGCCTTTTAGGGCTCCTTCAACATTTTGCAGCACCTTCCCTAAGATACCTTTGCCTACTCAAGCCTAAGGTGGCTGTACAGACTTTCCTGGTATCTGTTCCCAGCCAGTTCCACACTTCCAGGTTTCTAGTTCCCCAGTGTCTGTACCCTTCATCCATCCTTCCCTTCCATACAGTGGCCACTCTGGCAGGCACACAACATATTATCCTTGATGATATTGTAATTCTGAGTGAGACAGAGTGCTGTATATTCCGGTAGCGTGTGACACTGGGCATTGTGGAACACAGGAAGGGATGGTCCTTTTTAGGTGAGGAAAGTTCAGGGAAGATTGCTTAGGAGCCCTGACAGCTGAGCAGAGGTTTGAAATACAAGAAGAGGTTCTTACAAGGAGGTAAGGAATCCAGGCTGAGGGAACAGTGTAAACAAAGACTTGGGTTCTTGTTTGATGTGTTCCAGAGCCTCCTTTACTTCATATGGCTGAATATAAGGTGTGATGGGATGGGGGCTGAGAGGGACTGAGTTGGCTGCAGTGGCCTCTCAGGTTATCCTGTAAATTGAACTCAGACCTTATCCTAAAGTCAGTGGTGAGCCCTTTAATTTTGTCAACCAGGGAGTGACACAATGTGGTTTCCATTTTTGGAAAATTACTGTGGTTCTGGGTGGAGACAGAACTGCCTATTTTTTTCCTCTCCATTGATTCCAGCGACCATGGGTTTGCTTGCAGTCCAGGTGGAGCCTCAGGGATCAGACCAACAGTTAGTTAAACGTGAAGGTGAGGCACACACATACACAGAAACCTTTTTCATTTGTTTTGTGCACGTTCCTAGCATCGTGCTACATTCTAGAAATGGTAGAGATGCAAACTGTGATTCCTGTCTCCGGGTCCTGGGCCAAGCCTGGAGAGATGGGGGGCCTTGCTCAGGTACACTGTGATACCTGCACTCCATATGGGCCACAGAGAAGACTGAGACAGGTGAGGGCCAAGAGAGAATGGAGATGGGGGAAGAGGTGTGCAGTGGGGGTCCTGTTGCCCGGTAAGGGTCCAGGAGGAGGAGAGAGCTTCGAGTGGTGCTATTGGGTGGGAGAGTGACAGTAGGCTGCAGGGAGAAGAGTTAAGAGTGGGGGAATTGGGTAGTGGGTGATCAAGGAGGAAGAACTGGTGTGGGGGTTCCAAGGAAGGCAGGGGTCACGGAAGAGCCAGCGCAGGTCATTGACAATGAGAAGGGTTGGTTGGGCTGTGGGGGTGTCCAGAGACCCTTGAGGATAGGTCATACTTAGAACCTGGTCGGGGCGTGTGTGGGAGACACCTGAGAAGTGGCTGATACTGAAGCAAGGGGTCCCCTTTCACATGCAGACTGGAGGAGTGTGACTGAGGTACCAGAAACCACTGCGGAGACAGGCGGATCCAGAGCACAGCCTAAATGGGGTCTGGGGAGAGGGCAGACTGTACTCGGTGACTGCTAATCGCTAGGCTCCTGCTGTTTGCTCTATGCCAGGACATAGCTAGAGGCTGGGAATGTTCTATTGTAAACAACAACAATAATGCAAAATCCTGACCAACATGGAATTTAGCCATCAGGAGGTCAGTAAACAAACACAGACGAAGCCTGGAGGCACTTTAATCTCAGCACTTGGGAGGCAGAGAAGGTGGATCTCAGTGAGTTCGAGGCCAGCCTGGTCTACAGAGTGAGTTCCAGGACAGCTAGGGCTGTTACACAGAGAAACCCCTGTCTCAAAAAAATGAAAACAAACAAACGAACCAACACAAATGATAAATTAGCTTGGTAGATGATGGTTCATACCTGGGAAGACTGTGGGGTTACTAAGCTGGGGAGAGGTAGCCTGCAATTAAAAAATAGATGTATAGGGAAGGCCTCTCCGATAAAGTGATCCTTGCACACAAAGACTGGAAAGGCTGGAGGCTCCAGATTAGAGGCTCCTGAGGGGATGATGGCATTATAAGGACTGTCAGCAGAGACTGGTGCTCTAGGCGAGATATTTCACAGACAAACACTGTCTATACTAAGGCTCTGTATAGCCAAGAACTGGAGCTGAAGGCCCTTCCTCTGTGGCCTGCTTTCCTGGACATTGTCTGCCATCTCTACACACCCATCTGTCCTGTTTAGCCAGTCATTATTGTCGAATGGGCTGAGGGATGGCTGGTATTAGTGATTTATAATACAGCCTAGGGGGCTGGCAGTGAGGGGGCTCCAGATAGCGCCATGGCAGGAGGGAAGGGATAGTCAATGTCTAGTATCCAGAACACACGAGCCTGTCCTGTGCTGGCCACGTCCCTGGCACAGTGAGCCCCGGCTGGTTAAATGGGCGTGGGGATGCACAGAGAGCCATTGTGCAGACACTCTGCCTTTGGTAATGAGGAGAAAGCAGGCATGACTGTGCTGCCCCAGAGCACCAGGGAAAGGGACAGCGCAGAGCTGGGCCTGGCTTGTGGTGGGGGTGGGGCTGCAGTCTGATGGGAATGTAGCTCATGGGGCATGTATTGGTGTGTGCTGGCCTACGGAGCACAAGAAGATGAGAGACAGAACCTAAGACTGGGTCAGAAACAGGACTACTTAACATGGTCTCTCCTCCCTGTCTCACAGGATCTGCCAAGGCCATGTCTGTTCCATCATCCCTGAGCCAATTGGCCATTAATGCTAACAGCCACGGAGGCCCTGCACTCAGCCTGCCGCTGCCCCTGCATGCTGCCCATAACCAGCTGCTGAACGCCAAGCTGCAAGCCACAGCTGTGGTACCCAAGGACCTTCGCAATGCTATGGGGGAGGGTGGTGTGCCTGAACCAGGCCCCGCCAACGCCAAGTGGTTAAAGGAAGGCCAGAACCAGCTTCGGAGGGCTGCCACAGCCCATCGAGACCAGAACCGAAATGTGACCTTGACCTTGACAGAAGAGGCCAGCCAGGAGGCTGAGACAGCACCCTTGGGTCCCAAAGGCTTGATTCATCTATATTCTGAGCTGGAGCTCTCAGCTCACAATGCAGCCAACCGAGGGCTTTGTGGACCCGGCCTGATCATCAACACCCAGGAACAGGGACCAGATGAAGGAGAGGAGAAGGCAGCAGGGGAGGCCGAGGAGGACGATGAAGACGAGGAGGAAGAAGAGGAGGAGGAGGACTTGTCTTCTCCTCCAGGGCTGCCCGAGCCCCTGGAGAGTGTGGAAGTCCCCTCTGGGCCCCAGGCCCTCACAGATGGCCCCCGGGAACATAGCAAGAGCGCTAGCCTCCTATTTGGCATGCGGAATAGTGCAGCCAGTGATGAGGACTCAAGCTGGGCCACCTTATCACAGGGCAGCCCGTCCTATGGCTCCCCAGAGGACACAGGTACCATGTGGAGCTAGATGTGGCAGTATGGGAGGGCGTGGAGTCGTGCAGAAGCCAGGGCCAGCCTGAGAACGAGGTGCAGAGCTTGCTGCCTCAGTCGGAGGGTGCTTGGCCATAGGTCTGTCTGTCGTGCATGCCGTGAAGGGTGGATCTATTCATTGTGTGGGCTGTCTTGGTTGATGTGTAGACTAGCTGCTTTCATAAGTACTTACTAAGAAACTGACCCTCTGGTCAGCATTGTGGTACTTATAATTACAATAATGCTGTGACATAGATACTCTTTCTATGTCCATATTACAAATGATGAGAAAAAGGCCCTGACAAGTGTAATAGCTTCCTGAGGGTCACAGATAGTCCTGGATCATAACAGAGCTAAAAGCTAAAGCAGCTCTGAGTCCAGACCTGAGTGAGCTCTGTGCACAGCACAGCACTAAGGTGGACTTGGGGTAGTCATGTCTTCTCCTGCTTTCCAGCTCTGCAAACTGGGAGGGTTAGTTTCTGCTTATGAACCACATGCCCTGTGCAGAGTGCCATGCTGGCCGTTGCCAGGGTGCCATTTCAGGAATGAAATATTGGCTGAAAGTTAGGGGACAAAGAGAGTAAACTTGTGCTTTCCTTCTGGGGAGATAGATATTTGAGAACAAAGATTGATCGCTAAATGTGACCCATTTAATGAAGTTGGGACTCTGTATTTGCTAATGTTATACAGAGTAGAGATTTCTCTACCGTGGCTGTAGCTACAGCCCAAAAGATCTGAGGGTGGGAATATAAGAAAAGCTTCAGTGGGGGGTGGCATGAGTTAATGGTAGGTCACATGCTTAGCATACTCGACCTAGGTTCCTTCCTGGAAAGACAGATGCAGAGACAGACTCTGACTTTGACTTCTCAAGGTGCTAACAGTGTCTACACCCTACTGAATGGATGCTGGCATGGGAGGTGCATTACAGATACCTGAGCTCTTTATCTTCTCTTTTTGAAAAGCCTAACTGAATGTTTTCAAGCACATACAGAAGTAGAGATAACAGCCTGACCTATTCATCACCCATCTTTATAATCATCAATGCATAGTTAGTCTTGCTGTATCAGTGCCTTATTCACTGCTAAGCCTCAGTCTAGGTTAGTGTGTGTGTGTGTGTGTGTGTGTGTGTGTGTGTGTTTAATTCTTTTACTTTCAGAGAGTCTTGCTCTGTAACCTCAGCTGACCCTAGGTTTGCTGGGTCCTTGTCTCTACCTGAGAGTGCTGGGACTGTAGTTATGAACCACACCATACTACATACCCAGCCTGGTTTTGCTTATATTTATCTGTGTGTTTTGGAAGGGAACTCATACTATCAAATGATTACTTATTGTTAGCATACTCCCAGTTGTCTGGTAATTGTCCCACTTAGCCTTCTGAAAAGATGAGAACTGTATGAATTGATATCCAAATAGCCCCACAATGGTTATGTTTTTTGTTTTGTTTTAAATGCATACTCATGAATATGGAAGTCAGAGGACAACTTTCAGGAGTTGGTTCTCTCTTTCCAACATGTAGGTTTTGCCGGGCAATGGTGGCGCACAACTTTAATCCCAGACATGGGAGGCAGAGGCAGGCGGATCTCTGTGAGTTTGAGGACAACTTGGTCTACAAAGTGAGTTTCAGGACAGCCAGGACTGTTACACAGAGAAACCCCGCTTCAAAACAAAACAAAAAACAACCAAAAAACAAAATAAAAACTAACATGTGGGTTTAGGGGATTGAACTCAGGTCATTGGGCTTGACAGCAAACGCCGTTACCTGAAGAGTCATCTTACTGGCTCTTCTATCCTTTCCTCTTTCTTTTATTTTGTTTATTTATTTGTTTTGGTTAGGGATTCATCCTATAATCCTAGATACCTAGAACTAACAACTCGCTATGTAGATCAGGTTGGTTTCCAGCTGGTAATGATGCTCTTGCCTTTCCTGGGTGCTGGGATTATAGCGTGAGCCACAATGCCTGACTTTGAAGTTTCCTGAACGTGTATAAACTTTTGCTTTATTTTTCTGTTGATTGCACACACAGTATGTTTTCTGTCTTGAGTTTTCCATGATCTGAACTTTTTAGCTTCTTTCTCCAAATAGTTTTGAACATATTCTTCCTCTGTGTAAACTAGTAGGTAGTTCTAGAGCCTTAGTCAGATTCTGGTTTGGTGGCATTTTGTTTTGTTTTGTTTTGTTTTGTAATGAGGGCACCTCATAAATGGTACCTTACCAAAGGTAAAGTATAATTGTTTCTCCTTGTGTGCTGTTAGTGGCTTTTGGTGGCCAATGTCTCCATCCTCTGTAAAGGGAGCATCTTTCATTTTACTCAAGCTACTTACTTATTGGATTGAGTTTAGAGAAAAAAAGATCTACACACTGAAAGTTAGATTCCAATGTAAACTTCTCAAATTCTAAATGTCAGTAACCAATTCTGGCTTTTCAGAAGTGCTGTGCAGGTCATATGTGTCTCTTTGAGGCTCACCTCACTGCTGATTACAGTTGGTTTCCTCTGCTACCCTGGGCAGGAGTCACTGGCCAAATAGAGGCCTGGTTGTCGTCACTGGTGGCAGCATTTATGATCTTCTGCGGTGGGAGGCAGCAACACAGAGGACAAAGCGTGTGCTGGGCGTGGCCAGTGATCTCTACAGGCCATGAAGGAGTGAGAGGGGACTCCTGGAGTCTAGGGGTTGTTGGACCCAGAGGTGTTAGGCCAGTCCCAAGGGTAGGAGGGGTCCAGCTACTGGTTGTTCCTTCTTGGATGTGTTTCTTCTTTTATGAGAGCCACAGATGGTGGGTTTCTGCTAAGTAGAAATGGGGTAGGATAGAACAAAAGTTTTTTCCCCATTTTAAGATCTTCACAAAGTAGTTTTTGACTAAATGAACTGTGTGAATTGAGTGAGCAGTGTGAATGGGTGATGAATGGACTGAATTGAGTGAGCAGTGTGAATGGGTGATGAATGGACTGAATTGAGTGAGCAGTGTGAATGGGTGATGAATGAACTGTGTGAATTGAGTGAGTACTGTGAATTGGTGATGAATGGACTATGTTAATTGAGTGAGTAGTGTGAGTGGGTGATGAATGGACTGTGTGAATTGAGTGAGCAGTGTGAATGGGTGATGAATGAACTGTGAATTGAGTGAGCAGTGTGAATGGGTGATGAATGGACTGTGTGAATTGAGTGAG
>LOJH01059326.1:0-11280 GCA_001685095.1 Ellobius talpinus
TTCTCAACAGAAGAAGTTCAAATGGCCAAAAGATACTTAAGGTCATGTTCAACCGCCTTAGTGATCAGGGAAATGCAAATCAAAACAACTTTGAGATTCCATCTTACAATTCATAAGTGACAGAGCACCTGTGCTGTTCAAAAACACCTCTCTTGAGGAGGATCCATTTTTCTTTCCTGGAGAAGTGTGGGAAGGATGCATAGCAAGGAAAACAGCATCTTGTGGTAAGAACCCTCTCCCCTACAGATTCCTGAACCAAGGATCTAGGGCTGGGGAGGAAACCTTAAAAGATCAACAATAAGATGAACAACCGACTTTTCAGTTGAAATCACAGAGACTCAGAAGCAAGAAATAGTTCTAGGAAAGTAATAGTTAACCTAGAAATGGAATAAGGAGACTCAGGTTTATAAAATATATTAAGAATGTGTATGGCTGCTGAGATAGCGCAGTACATAAAAGAACCTGCTGCTGTGTGATGCAAGGTTTATTTCCAGAATACAAGTAAGGAAGGTGGAAGGAAAGAACTTCTGTCACAAAGTTGTCCTCTGACCTCCACGCAGATGCTGGAGCACGTACCTGCCCATGCAGAGACATCATACACATGTACAACAATAAATATATTTTAAAAAGAGTGCTCAGGAAATTAGTCTAGAAATCACTGCTTTCAGCATCTCAAATGTATGCTTTTAATATTTGGCCTTGCAAAGAAGATACAAAGGCAACATTATTAATATTGGGCTTCGGGTCTAAACACAACTGAGTATACAATAAAAACAGAGTCTGTTTTATTCTGAAAAGAATATGTACTTTAATTTTCTCAAATCAGGAATTTTTATATCTGAAATGTTGTCTATGAGTACAGAAAAAAGGAAACTTAAGCACAAATTTTAGAAAGCAAAAAAAGTATTTTCAATTTCTATAATTATAGACCTAGACATGCAAAGAAACCAATGAATAATCATTAGAAGTAATGAGCTCAGCTGCAGAATGGGTTCTGTATCTTCTAGACAATGTGTTACTGTGCATGTGTGCACACATAAATATTGTATATAGATACTGTATTATGTGCAGAAACTGATACATAACAAGAAAACACAATAAAATAATTTTGTTGTTGCATTATTTTAAAAAAGGCAATAAAGGTGGGTATGGTGGTACATATCTTTAATTCCAGTTCAAAAACTCCCAGAAAATTAAAACTACAAAGAGTAAAAATAAAGTATCACAGAAGAATCAAAAATAAGAATATATAGCCTTTTGAAAAGAAACAGCAGATGGTACAACAACATAAAGTTTTGATAAGTATTAAAAGAAATTAATTTTCAAATTCATGGTCCTGTTTTTCATTAGTTATTATTACTTATACATATGCATATGTACAGACACACATATTTCTAAATATATAAATCCAATTAGGGTTGTATGTTGCTTGTATGTATGTATTATATTGCATATATGTTTTCAGGGCTGAACATTTGTTATTGGTGTGCTCTTCCTTAGGCAAGAAGGAAATAATGTAATTGTATTCTAATCTCAAAAAAATTACAAAACAAAGTAATTGCTAACCTAGAATTTTAATCTCCAATAAAAAACTTAAATTGTAAACAAAATGTTTTCAAACAAAAGATTCTACTTCTAACAGATTGTGGTGGTTTGAAAGAAAATGAAATGGTGCCCAAAGGGAGTGGCACCATTAGAAGCTGTGGCTTTGTTGACGTAAGTGTGGAGGAAGTATGTCACTGTGGAGGTGAGTTCTGAGGTTTTATATATGCTCAAGCCACGCCCAGTGTCTCAGTTTACTTCCTGTTGCCTGTGGGACCAAGATGTAGCTTCTCCACTCTCAGCTCCTTTTCTAGCACCATATCTGCCTGCATGCTGCCATGATGATAATGGACTAAACCTCAGAAATTGTAAGCCACCCAATTAAGTGCTTTCCTTTATAAGAGTTGTGGTCATGGTGTCTCTTCACAGCAATAGAAACCTTAAGACATAGATGTATTAATAGAAGGTTTTAGATGGAAAATGATTTTTGATTGAAACAAAATACAGGACAGAATGAAGAACACTAGAGAAGATAATTATATGGGTAAAATTAAAAGTTAGCATCATAATTGCTAGCAATACTAAAATAATAATAGCGAATATGGGCATCAAGTAAATATAAATACACGACAATGCATACAAAAGACAATGGAATAAAAACCTTCTAAGAATCCCACGGTATCCATGGATTGATAAAAGCATTAATATATAGTATAATTCAATAAAGTAAAGAATTGATGTTGTAATTTCTAGGGTAGCCACTCAAAGAACAGTGAAAGAACAAATAACTGATAAGGTAGGGAATGGAGTAATATTAAAAAAACCTGGATTCTCAATCAAAATTAGAAAAAGTTCATTTACTAAATAATAGATATGTAGATAGTACATATATGAAATGATAATGGACTAAATATCCAAATGAAAAGAAATATCAGCAATTATTTAATAATTTATATTGAAAAGAAAAGCTATATTTCTTATCTTAAATAGGAACAAATAAAAATTGATTCCTAACAACACACACAGACACACAACTTATTTGTACACTGTCAAGGATGTAAAGTGGATGTTCTTTCAGAGAGCTTACAATATCAACTGTCAAACAGTTTTTTTTAGGATTATTATGCATTTTAAATGTATGAACTTTTAAAGCAGTTTTCTTTGGAAGTCTTTTACAGAATTAATGTGTACATCCTTGTCAGGGGAGGGGGGTCTTTCTCTCTATCTAGGTACCATTCAAAACAGAAAAACACCTCTATGATGTGATGCTTTTATTATTAAAAACAAAGCTAAAAAGATAAAATTACAGAGTTAGAAAATAATAAAGTGGAAGCTCAAATCTTAGAAATCTGGCTCATGAGACATTACTTCTAACCATACAGGAATGTTAAATTGCACGCAGCTTAATGCTCTCAACATGATAATGTTTAATAGGACAGTGTACTAGCAAATGAATACATTAGAGTTCTCAAATAAGATAAAGTTATTAAGTATTGACAGAAAGATCCCTCTCTCATTTTTGAGAAAGAAACCTACATGCATGTATACATTTGTATGTAAATACAGTTCTTTTTTAAGAAGGATTGGGATCTTCATTAAACTATTTAGTTACTATCTATGAGAAAACAGAAGGAATTTCCTCAGTGGATCACGTGTGCTTACTCCATGGATCTATTTGTTATTTAAATATTCACAACAAAAACGTGTCAACTATTTTGCAGATTTAAAAAGAAGAGGAAATACGTCAGGAAGTTAATGATCATTTCTAAGTTAGCAATTTTAAAACTGCTTCTGGAAGAATAGTGTTATGGTGTTGGCCTGTGCTGTCAGCAACAAGCTGTGACACAGTTACTGAAACTAGAAGCTTGCTCTTGTTACAAGCCAGTACTATACGCACTCTGCCAAGCTGCTCCAGTGACATTTATGACTAAATTTACACTCTGGGAAAGGTAAAGTCTTCCCAGGGTTTCCTCTTCTTCTTTTTTCAGAATAGGCAATGATATTCAACAAGTTAACAACCATGCAATTATTATGTCAAATTCTTGAGCACTGGGTAATGTGTCCTTATTTATCAATGGTAATAAAATATCTACTGAAGTTAAAATGCCACATAAGTTTGTAAAACTTATATTATGGCCGAGAAATCTGAATTTAATAAAATTCTTTGCCAGAAAAAGTACCTTCTATATATAAGTAAACCTTTAAAAAAAAAGAAAATATTTCAGCAAACTAGGGGGAAATCTCACAAATTCTAAAAACAAACAAAAAACTTGTTAAACTACACAGGATTTTATCAGGCTTATTACTACTTTAATAAAAATGTCAGCTCATTTACAGCTGATTTGTAAGCATATTTTAGACAACATATTTAAAAGCAATTAACACAGTGCTTGGGAGGCAGCAAATGTTGAGACAAATGTTTCCTTTAAAGTCAGCATGTCTGATAATATGGTGGGGCAGCAGCTCTGGCTGGACAGGCCAGCCACAGAAGTTATACCCACAGGACTCGTATAAAGGTAGAGGAGGATACACACGGTACAAAGTTAAAGCACTAAAACTTTTAGGGGAAAGCATAGGAAATATACTTAAAGACACAGGAATAGGCAAGGACTTTCTGCACAAAAGTCCCATAGCACAGGGAATTACAGGGAGCATTAACTAATGGGACACAGGAAATAAAAGTGTCTGCACAGCAAAGGGAACCATCAACATAGTGAAAGGAACCTGCAGAGTGGGAGAAAACCTTTGCCTGCTAAGCATTTAAATCAGTAATATTTAAGAAAAACTAAGAAAAACAGAATTGTGATTTCTGTCTTAGAGCATTAACTTTAAAAATTACTTTCAAGTTGTTAGTTGACATTAATCCCGAAGAAAGGAAAAAATCAAGAAAGTGATAAAAGAATCATGTAGATTTTTTGTACCAATATGGAAAACTTATGAAATGTTAATGTTATTTAAAAAAACTATAAAAGAAATCCACACAGAAAATGAACAGTGTAGATACTATGTCAGTCATAAATATAAAAACAAATTATAATTAGAAGATGCTAATTTCTCCTTGTAGACATGGTTAAGTTAGATAGAAAATTTGGACAAAAACTCTGAAATCACCCAAAACAGATGTATTTAAGATTTTTTAAATTTTCTTAAAAACAAACACACCAAGGAATAACTCAGCTGAAATTCAGAGAGCAAAATGCGAGTGAGCTAGCATTTATGATTGCTTTTGCCTCTAAGACCCTTGCTACTTCACAGAACCCAATGAGAAAATGGTGGTGAATATCAGAATTAAGGCAACAGTCTTGGGATAAACATGGTAAAAGGCTTTATCTGTCATACTTGAAACAAATTAAGCTGAGATTCAAGGGACGGTATCTTCCAGGTTAAAAAAAATGTCCTATTCATACCTCCAAACTGGTCCAAGGGAACCTCAATCTCCAAATTTCAGATTATATGATTCCAGAACTGACAATGTCACTGACATATGATTGAATGCCTCATATTATTCTGACAGTTATTTTCAAATCTAATAACTGGCACCTGGTCATTAAGAAGAGGCATGAGAAATGTTAACAACATAAAAAAGCTTACAAAGATTTTAGATAATGGCACTGATCAATCTAGATGACATATTTACCACATTGAAGTTTTAACTTAGAGTTGGAAATATTCTCAGGGAATAATGTTATAAAAAGTAATGCTTCAATTTTAAGAAGAAGCCAGAAAAGTCAATGAAATCAACTCACCATTTTAGTAACAGAATGAAGGTAAAATGAGATTTGGTAAACTAAAGGAATGTGCATGATGCGTGTATGAGTGTGGATAAGCCTGTACCAACAACAAGCGTGTTCCTTTCCACCATCATGTGGGCTCTTGGAACTTTGGTCATTAGGCTTGCAGGGCATGCACTTTTACTTGCTGAGCCATTTTATCAGTCTCAGATTTGAACATGTAGCTATTTACTTACACAAAATTTCAGCAGCAGCAATACTGAAGCAGTTAAGAACTGTGCTATAGCTGGGCATGGTGACACACATCTTTAATACACACTCAAAAGGCACGATGAAGCTGAGGCTAGCCTGATCTACACAGCCAGTTCCAGCCAGCCAGGGCTACATAGCAGAATCCTGTCTCAAGAAAATCCTGGATATTAAATACTTATCTTTAAGTGACAAATTTTCATTTTCTAATGAAAGAAATACAAGGTTCACTACAAAAAGACTAAGCTATATTTGTTTAGATTTTAAGCTTCTTTGTAAGAGAACTGTTGCAAAGCTTTCTTGGCTGTCAACTGAACAGGAAGAAAAGGAAGGAGGGAGGATAATACAACAATGAACTATAATGGCTAAAGAAGAGAAAATCTGAAAACATACACAAACACTTGGTGGTAATGGTCAGCACCCACACAAAGGGTTTTGCTAAAACCATGCAAACAACAGTCACAACAAGTACAAAATGTGATCTCCTAATAAACAACTAAGTAGGTTAAATATAGGTGTGGATAAATCAGTGTTACCCCAAGGCACCACACAATGTGCTTGTCCCCACTTAGGCAGGGAGGGGTAATGAAAGGTGCAATGCTGGCAGCGAGTCTTACTACTCATGCTCCCTGAGCTTAGTCTTAAAATGATTTAGATTCTGCCTCTCAAAGTTAGCAAATAACTTTATAGAAATTTAAAATATGTATTCCCTTTTCTTTCCATTTTTAAGTCAACCAATTTTCTGTTTTATTATGTCAGCTATTTTTGCCAGTTATTAGTTTCTTTTCTATTGCTGTGATAGAACACATGGCTTAAACAAATCATAGAAGTTGGCTTATGGTTCTAGGAGGATAAAGTCTTACATGGCAAAGAAGGATGGCAATAAGCAGTCATCGTGGAAGTTAGAGCAGAAGCTGAAGTCTCAAGTTTTGATGAGAGCAAATGCAACGTCACCAGTCTTCAACGTCTCAATACCCACTCCTAGTGACATACTTCTTTCATCACCAACTGGAAAGCAAGTACTCAAATGCCCAAACTATGGGGCATTTATGATTTAATCACCACAACCAGGATACAAAAATTTCATGATATTTAAAAAAATTTTTATAGAAAATTCATAGGAACATCAAGCACTAAATAACTGATATATACAACTGATATATACAATATGGAAACTGTGATATTCATTCTTTGCTGAAAGAAATTAAGCAACAAAAATACCATACAATTCTATTTAAATAACAGCCTAGAATAAAATGGTTAGAGTTGCAGAACCAGTTGCGGACTACACGATAGCCACTAAAGAAGGGGATTTAACAGGAAAGGGTTCCAACAAACTTTATAGAAGGATAGAAATGTTCTGGCTTACAGTGTGGTTACATAAATGTGTACTGCTTCAGTCAATTATACCTAAAATGTAAATTCTTTACTGCATGTTAATTTTATATAACCCCCCAAAATTGAATTATTACAGGAATCAATTAATACCATTCCAAAAGACTTCTGGCAAACAAAATAATAGAAAATTCAACATTTACTCTTAACTTTTTCTTTCTTCTCATTTTTTTTAAGAAAAACTGACAAAGTAATTTGATTCAAAGAACTCACTTTCATTGTAAAAGTCTACAAACTCCTAAAGAATCTTCTAACAGATAAGTGAATTCCTCATTTTCTTCACCCCGCTATTTTATCTACAAAGACTCTGTATTTAGGGCTGTTTCTGCAGGATGTAGATGTGCCCAAGCCACATCAGACATCAGAACAGAGAGTTCAGATTTTAGCTTACAGCTTGACCTATAAGACTTTGTTATTACTTTTATTCATGAAATAAGACTACAGACCTCATTTTTTGTTAAAAAGAAAATCTTCCTAGACAACTAGCAATTAGGTGATCATCTAGCTCTTATAAAATTAGTCATTTATAAGCTTTATGTATCTCTTCTATCACCCTAGGTACTTTTTATGAGCAAAAGAATTCCTTAAGTCAACAGACTAAAAGTACCTTCATGTAAATGTCTGTTTTCTCCCTGACATTTGAATAATTCCTGTTACATTTATATCTGGTATATTTTGTATATAATACATAAAACTAAACTTTCCAATATTCAAATAGGTTTCAGTTTTTTTCCCTGATGTTAATGATTTATGTATTCAGTTCCCTCCAAATCTCACTATATTCTCCTGCGTCCTGAGATTACTTTCCTTTTACATGACACTTCATTTAAGGTCTATCCTATGTAGCTGAAAGATGATTTCTAGACTAGAACTCATGACACTTATTGCTTAGATGTCTCCTTTAGGATGCTTCTAAGTTAGTCAGCAAGAAGGCAAAGCTTTCACTATTTGCTGTTGGTACACAGTCTTTCTGTAAGTTGTACAGGCTTGACTTTGAACTTACAATTCCCCTGCTTCAGACTCCTGGATACTAACAGGCATGGACTGCCATGCCTGGGTGCTACCTATTATATCTTGTGAAAGTAATGAAAAAAAAAGATTTTTATCTATTTGGAGTATTTCTCAAGCAAGACCTATTTTGGATTCCATACCACATTGGGAATCTGTAAAGATACTTTTGATTAATGGCACTGGAAAAATATCACTACATTTAGTAGTTAGGGGTCAAGGATGCCCTGGTACAATATCCTGTTATTCATAGGATATCCCCTCCAAGCAAAGAATTACTAACCCTAAACTGTCAATAGTGTTAAGAAACTCTGATATATTGTTGAAAAGGACAAGCCATACAGATAATCTCATCTAAAAATTAAAGATTAAAAAGGGATATTAAAACTATCTGCTAATTTTTAGCATACCACTTTTTTGTAGCATTTTTATTCTCTTTAGATAATAACTCTTAAGTATATATTTTAGATCTGGTTGTGCCTTGAAATTGAAAAAAATTATTAGTTGAATTGAATCCAAGTGTGCTGCTGTCATTTAAATTTGGACCTTTGGAAATGGCCTAAAATAAGACTTGCTTCCTGGACTCAGTAAAATAATTGATTTTATGATGTATTCTTCCACTTTTAAAACGCCTTAACGTCAAAATGGAAGTCACATAACATGTTGTGTTCAGGGAGAGGTTTCCTCTGGAAACAAAAGGCTGTAAATTCCTTCCAGATTAACAGAGATCAGATTTGGCCGGGAAACCTCCTAGTATCTTGGCTACAGACATGGAGGAAGAAGACAAAAAAAAAGACTACAGGACAGGTGATGTTTAAGCTGATCCTTTGACATGGAAACAGCTCTGAGATGAGACATGATAAATCTTGTTGGCTACAGAGTCCTCCTGATTTATTATTACATACCATCTTTTCATATGGCATGGTTAGAGAGAAACTTACAATTTGATTATACAGTCCAAATGTATTATAAAGTTGACAGATGCTCTTACCTGCTCAAACATAAAGCAGAAAATCATTTTCAACTGACCTGTGCACAGTGCACATTTCATATTTGTACTAATGTAGATACGTATGTTACCTTTGAAAGTTTATGTGTTTTCAGAGCAAGGGGACTGGACACCAATAAAAATGGGTGGCCCAGGTGATACAGACTCTCATAGTGCCTCTGTTGCATTTTCCTCAGAGTTCTGCATCCAGAACAGCTTTAAGGCTGAGATGGTCCAGCTTCACAGACTACTCTAACCTGGATTTCAGATAAGCCTTGCATTTCCTACTACACAGAGCCTGGACAACAAATAATACTGCTAATTCTCCTTGAACCTGACCATTATCCCAATTTTTCCAGGGTCTTCTAAAGATTCCAGTGTCCCCAGACAACATGAAGTAGTCTAGAGAGTATAATGCCCACATGCCTAAGGTAAGGTGGAATGGATAGCTTTTGGTCATTGAAAGAGTTTCAGATGTTTGTCATCATTTAGGGGGGTTGGCTACAAGTTGTTGTTGGTCATGGTTAGGGAAAGAGCTAAATAAAGGAGTTAGATTCAAGGATCTCTCTCTGGAGGAAAAAAGTGGAATATAGTAAAAAAATTGTTGAGCTAAGATGGTGGATTATTGAGTCTACTTTAAAACAATCACTAATCTCAAACATTTTGCATTGGTATGAATTTTTGTATACTGATACAAATTTAAGGTTATTTTTGTTTATTGTATATATGTTACTATTCTTCTTTAATGTATTGTACCTATGAAGCTCATTTAAAAAGGTTATGTGATGTTTAAGTCTTTGAAAGCTATTTAGGATAATAAATACAGGTTAACAGTCATCTATAACTGTCAAATCTATAGGCATGTTAACTATGTTTTCAAGGTCACACATACATATTTAGATAGATGATGGTCTTCAAACATTTCAAGGACCTATAGAATATTAAAGGGGTAAGTCACAAAACAATCCCACACCAGTTTGGAATTATGATTAATAAAAGGGTTATTTATTTAAAGGGAAAAACTTACAGATCTCTGTCCTAGACAACAGCCCCCTGCATGACCAGGAAAAGAGTCTGGTAATCAGAAGCTGAGTCTGAAGCAAGAGAAGGAGTGCGCAGCTACTGCTGCTTTTTCAAGCCAGAGAGACTTGGTATCTTAAAGGCTACTGGCTGAAGGAGCAGAAGGAGCTCCCGCAGCAAATATGGCATAAGGCTTTTTATGACTGAGATATATCTGCTCCTGGTGAGATATGTCTGCTCCTGGCAGTACCAATCTACTTCAAAAATGGATAATGGGCATCAAAGAACGTCCACATGGAATTTGCTTCTTTGTGGCAAAAGCTAGTCATTTGGGGAAGAAACTGCTCTTGCCTTGACTGCTGACAGGATGCTGTCCAAACTGAACCAGTAGAACACAAAGAAAAGTGACTGCCAAACTTCCATGAATGGGTAGGAAGGTCCTTCAAAAATTTGTGCTTCACAGAAAAGTCTGTCAGATATTCTAGGCCTGCAGGCCAAAGATGGATGCCCCAATGTTGCAGAGGAAGTTTGGGTGACTATCCAAGCAGTTAGTTGTTTCTGTCATTACTGTTAGGTTTGTAAGTGACTTTCACTGCACTTACTGTTTACTCAGGTAATATTATATCCTACTGGGGTCTTTGATAGAGATAAATACTAGATAGTTATAGTTACAATTTTCCTTAGTTATAATAAAAGGTAAATAAGCTACAGAGCTTTGGACTCATCAGGATAGAATAAATAATGCAGTATTTTCTCCAAATATGTCAAAAAATGGATTGGACACTGTAAATATAGCTCTTACCTGATAGCTGTTTGTATTGTTTATAGTTTTATTATGTGTGAGTTAAAACCTTTCCTTTTTATTTAATCAAAAAGGGATATTATGGAATGATCTTTGTGTACACTGTGAGTATTTGTCATATGGATTGGTTTAATAAAAAGGTGAATGGCCAATAACTAGTCAGGATTTTTGGGGCACAAAGGACAGACACTGGATAGGAGAAATACAGGGTCACCAGGAGATGCAGAGGGAGCAAGACATGTTGGAGGGCACATAAAGCCGCGAGCCACAAGGCAATAGGTAGAGTAGTAGAAATGGGTTAATTAAGCAGTCTTGGTGTGGTTACTTAGTAGTTGGCAGTTGGAATAGAGAAAAATTGTTTACAGTGTATTTTCTCAGTTATTTCCATAAATAAAACTGCTAATTCTTTTAAAAAGTACTTATTTTGTTATTATTTTTAGTTATGTGCATGTCCGTGTAAGTGTCTAAAGAATTCAGAAGACAGCTTGGTGGTAGTGGTGCACGCCTTTAATCCCAGCACTTGGGAGGCAGAGGCAGGAGGATCT
>LOJH01059327.1:1860-13140 GCA_001685095.1 Ellobius talpinus
GTCCTGACTTCCTTGCTCATATTCTCCCTCCTGCTCTTCAACTGGACCTTGGGATGTCAGTCCATTGCTACGATGTGGGTCTCTGTCTCTATCTCCCTCCATCACTGGAGGAAGGTTCTATGGTGATACTCAAGAGAGTCATCAGTCTGACTATGGAACAAGGCCAGTTCAGGCACCCTTTCCTCCACCGCTCAGGGTCCTAGCTGGGGACATCCTGTGGACTCCTAGGAACCCGTCCAGAGCCAAGCCTCTTGCTAACACCAAAATGGCTCCCTCAATTTAGATATCTCCTTTCTTGCTTCCAAATCCGTCCTTCCTCCATCTCAACCATCCCACTCCCCAAGCTCTCCCAAATCCTCCCCTTGCCCCCAATCTCCCCCACTTCCGTTCCTCTCATCCCCAAACCCCATGCTCCTAGCTTTTGCCTGGTGATGTTGTCTGCTTCCAATTTCCAGGAGGATCTATATATGTTTTTCTTTGGGTTTATTTTATTACTTATCTTCTCTACGATCATGAACTATAGGCTCAATATCCTATGTTTATGGCTAGAATCCACTAATGAGTGAGCAGCAACAATTTAATACAGTTTCCTATGTTGTGGTGACCACCAATCATATAACTATCGGTGTTGCCACTGTATAACTGTAATTCTGTTATGACAGTGATTATAATGTCAATATCTGTGTTTCCTGGTGGTCTTAGGTGACCCTTGTAGAAGAGCGGTTTGTCCCCAAAGGGGTTGAGACTGAAAGATTGAGCACCATGGTCTTATGTAAATTTTATTATCTTCTTGTTTCCTTTCTTATGAAATATTTTAAGAGGGTAAGAATTCAGGGTCAGAATAATTTTCAAGTGACACACATTAGAAACAACTCAACAAAGCAAAACAACCATGAACATATTTAATCACTTATAGAACTCAGAGGAGGAAACTCACATGCCTCAAAGTTAATGGAATGACAGGATTGATAACACACCAGGGAACATCGAAGTAATAATTAGATGGAGAAACTCATATAGATAGATGGTAATAAGTAAATAGGTTCAGAAGTGGAGGTGAGTAGAATGAGTTCACGTCCTTTTTATCATGCATAGACATTTTTTTTTAAATACTTTGGCTTCTTTTTCATCATGGGTTCAGAGGAAGGTATCAGGTTTTCTGGGCATCTTATGGTAAGTAAACAGGAGTTGCTGTTCTTCTCCACATGACCAGTAGAAGCTGTGACACTCATTGTACAAGCTCAAATGTGGATTTAATTTAATTTTAATCAATTTTAAGTGAATTTTAAATTTAAACTTATATTAATGATTAGTTCTCTTAGAACAGTATATTGCTAAGCTCTCAAAGTTGTTTCTCTAAAATGGGAAGTCTGTATCATGGTTATTAAAAACCCAGAGACAGATATTCATATTCAATTTGAAGGATAGAAAAGCCAAACAGCCAGCCACTGGCTCTTACCTCTACCTCTGTTTGAAATGGTGATCCTGCCTTTAGGAATTTCAGATTAAGACCATGTCTGAGAGCTGTCTCCTTCTGCTTATATTCCTTAGGGCTGGGATTAAAGGCATGCACCACTACTGCCCGGTTTCTATGGGAAACTAGTGTGGCTACTGGCGGTAAAGATGTGTGTCACCACTGACTGGACTGTAAGTCTGACTAGTCAGACTGTTTTACTCTCTGATCTTCAGGCAAGCTTTATTTATTAAAATAAATACAAATGAAATATTACTACAAAACTCAAAGGTAATATCTGGTTTCTCTAGTAAGAATCTAATTTGCATTGACAGAGATTGAAAATGTAGCCATAGAGCTATCAGAATATAATTATGCCTCAGTATTAAACTGGTGCTTGTTTGAAAACTCATCAGTTTCTGCAGATATACTGTGGGGAATCATAGCTTGCTCTCATCCTCTCATAGATTAAAAGTACAATCAATGCAAAGATCATGTGGGACTTATTATTATTTGTAATTTTATTTGACTTATTTTTTTGAAATTTTATATATGTAACTAGTAGAGCTTTATCATATTCACCATTGCTCCACCAAATCTCAATTTCCATTTCACATCCTCTTTCTACAATGATTTATTTATTTGTCCATCAAAACCAATTATTTCAGTTTGTACTTCCCACATGTATGCATAAGGTGAATGCCAATCCAAGGGCATTCAACATTTTCAACAGGGAGGGAGAAAGAACGTGAAGGTATGGTTGAGAGAAAACATGTACTGAGGAAGAAATTATTTATTGAAATCTAAAAAGTTCACATCATCCTTGTATGATGGGTTTGCAGTAAGTGACATGGAGCCCAGGAGTTTACTGTTACTCTGTAGCTGTCATGATTTATTTGCATTTCCTCATGGCCTGTGAGTTGAGAGAGCCTCAGTAGTGATATTTAATTTCTCTATCTCTCTTTGCTATAGACTCTGGTCAGGAGGGATATTTACTTTGTGTTGATATCTAGATGGATATTATTGATGACCCTGGGAATGGCAGTGAACTAGAAACATGAAGGGTGAGTGCACTTCATTTATCAGTACAATATCAAATTTATATTCACATGAATGTACAGCCAAACTTGTAAGCATCCATTATGTACAATAGTTATTAATTTTCTTTCAATAATAACTCCCTATGTCATCAGGGACTCAGAGAGAGACTAGAATATATAATGATGCCTCCATGTATGCCATTATAAGAAAGCAATCTTTCATGCTAGGAGAAGACATTCTGATGCAGTATTTGGTTGCAAGTACACCCTGCAGTAATTATTGTGTCATCTATGTGGTATAAGAAAGCACAACAACCTCTGGTTTGCCATAGTTTATCTTGGTGGAATATAGATAGTCTGCTCTTTTGAAGATATTTAGCAGGAATCAGGGGGAAATACTTTGCATTTCTTTTCATATGAAGTGGTGTTTATCATACTTATGGTTGTTGCAAGCATAAACCAAAACTGCAGATAAATTTTGGAAATCAAAGATGTTGTTCATGATATAGGGAATAAGACAAAATGGAAGTGGGCCCTTCTGTCCCACCAGCCACTCACCAAATAACCACAAAGATAATGTTAATTATAAATGCTCACCTTATGTAAGGCTTGTTTGTAGCTAGCTCAAGCTCTTACAAGTTAAATTAAGCCATTTCTATTTTATCTATGTGCTGCCCTGAGGTTGTTTATGTCATATACATACTTCTTCCCCTTCTTACTCTCCATCTCATGGCATCTCTCTGAGTCAGCCCTTATTTTTATCAGTATTGTCTGTGCTTTGAAACTCCTTTGTAGTCATCAGTCAGTCAGTTTATTATTAGCAAAGAATTCAATATATCTTCATAGTGTACAGAAGGCTTATTCCACAACATCAAATAATTGATATAAAGTGCCTTGAGTAAGCACTCATTGAATAGGAACATTTAATATGATTTTTTTGGCTGTATAGTGCTTTTGGGAGTAGTTGCCCAGTCATGGATAGTACAATGATATAATGACACATCTCTAGGTTAAAGATAATTTGTCAGGGGCAATCTGAATGAGAAATTGCAATAGAGTGGTCTTTTTCCCAATCAGATGTTGTACCAGGTGTTATAGCTGGGTGGATTCATGGAATTATCTGGGGTATAACTCTCAGTGAACAGCCACACTAGCAACATGGATACTACTACTGGTAAGGAGACATATATCCTGGTGTGAGTTTTCAGGGGTGAGACCACAAGTGTAAGCTGTTGATTGGAAAAAGAAAGGCACATGAGTCTGTTTTGGCATCTGACCTAGTGAGCAAATTGGATAAAGAGGAGAAATGGAGATGTTGGATTTTTTGTTTGTGTGACAGAATGGTAAGAGGGTAGGGAGGACAGTATAGGAACAATACAGAACAGCACTAGGGATACCTAAAACTAGAGCACATGGTAAGAATCATGTAGTAAATAGGAAGCATATGTTCTTCCAAAAAAATTCCAAAAAGTCACTACATGAGTACTCTTTCATATGAAAGAAAATCTATGTGACAGCATTTATGTATAGGTATTATTTAAGATCATATGTGTGATACAACGATAATCAGAGATAATTCAACATAAAATATTCTGTTATGAAAAAAACTTTAAATAAGAAAATGAGACTCTCACAGGCTGTCTTGTATAGCTGTGCTATAAAGGGGCAAACAAGATCAGTCTTAGGGCTGTGGAGGCCCAGAAACTGAGAAATGTAACTACTTAGTTCCCCTTGAGACATAGTGTGCATAAACTCTTGTAGTACAATGTGTATAATACTCTGATGGACTGGTTCCTGTGAGTCATTGGGGATATTTGTCCATTAACAGTGGATTCCCCAGGGAAATCAGAAGCTGAAGGACATTAGAGGTTGAGCCAGAATTCTGGGGGAACTAAGTATTAATAAAGCTATGTATGATTCACAGTTGATTGGGTTGATTGTGTTCACAGTATGGGTATGGAGATTGTCATGGATGTTTAGGGGAAGATCTTTAAATATTGAAAGTCTTTGCATTTGAAGTGTGACAGACTAACATATAAAGAGTCTCAATAAAGAGCAATTAGATCTTATGATATAGGAGACTGTATAAGCAGAGGGAGAGGTCCATTTATATACTAGAAGGAAAGTTGCCAAGATTATTCTTGAGGCTAAGTTACTAAGCAAAGATAATGAAACAAAGCCTAATTCTGTGGTAAATGACTTCTGGGAAGCTTCAAAGCCTCATGAACTTTACAGAGAGCATCTATGATAAAGAAATATAGGCAAAGATAATCATGCTTATTTGATGTGGAATTCCCCTCTGTATATCGCTATTATGCTTTGTTACCTACCATTGGTTCATAAAGAGTCTCTTGGGGCCTATAGCAAGGCACAGTATTATCAGTTGGGAAATCTGATATGTAGAGTAATTAGAGTCATAGAGATACCATGTAGCTACTGAAGGAGACAGACACCGGGAAACCTACTAGTAAACCATGAGCCTTGTGGTAAAATATAAAATAATAGAAATGTGTTAATTTAAGATTATAAGAGTTAGTGAATAAGAAGCCCAAGCTAATAGGCCAAGCAGTGTTGTAATTAGTACAGTTTCTGTGTGATTATTTTAGGTCTGGGAATCTGGGAAATGAATGAGCAGTCTCCACCAAAAGAATGGCAGCCACATGAGCAACTGCATCCACATAAAAACTGCAAGAACTTTGGAATAAATTCTAGGCACAAAAGAACAGAGTTAAGCACAATTTATTGGTAGCTGCATATTTTCAGATAGGCTTTGTTTGCTGGCTATGAGCAGGGACACTGTGACTCTTTTAAAATAAGGCTTACTTACTCAGCATAAAAAAAGGCAGCTTCCTGGTTCATGCTTTCAGCAAAAACTCTGGCTCTATCAGGAGGTCAAGCACTTGAATGGGGTTTTGGGGCAGCATGCTCCAAGTTGCTTGGTAACAGTTTGGGCCAACTGCTAACCAGAGTTGAGGTCGTGAGTGTGTCCTACTCCTGGTGGTCCCAGAGATTGCTGGGAGTCTTCAATGGAGTTGAAGAACAGATTGTTATAATTATAGTTTTCTTAGTTGTGATAGAAGATAAAGTAGATATAAATATTACTAGTGGAATTCTTGCTGGATACCTGTTTTGTTATAAGTAATTTTATTGTGTTAAAGTTAATATTTTTCTTTTTATTTAAACAGAAAACAGTAGGTGATGTGTGTTTCCCCTCTGTATGCTTTGAATGTTTTATTACAATTGGTTAATAAAGAAGCTGCTTTGGACCTCTATCAAAGCACAATATAGCCAGGCATGGAATCTGATATATAGAGTGAGTAGGCAGAGTCAGAGAGATGCCATGTAGCCCCCAAAGTAGACAAACAACCAAGAACCTTACCAGTAAACCATGAGCCTCATTGCAAAATAAAAAGTAATAGAAATGGTTTAATTTAAAATGTAAGAGCTACATCTGGGAATATGCTAGAGTCATTGGCCAAGCAGCCTTGCAATTAATATAGTTTCATATAATTATTTCAGGTCTGGGCAGCCAGGAACGAACAAGCAATTTCCATTTACACTTATCCTTGATGTGGGCATTTATGCTTCCGTAGTAATATGTTATTCCTCTCTTCTGTGGAAAGGAATGCTGGGAAGAGGATGATGTGCAGAGCCCAGGCTTTCAACAGCAGTCAGGTATTTGAATGGAGAGGCAACTGCTTCTACACCAATGCCAATGTATGGGCTCTCAGTTAAATCAGGTCATACTAAAACGAGTTCATTCCACTGTTCTAGTTTATTTTTTATACAAGGATGAACTGTTAGGGAGAAGCCAGTCTTAATTGGATTATTATGTACTCATGCATGAGCTTGATAAAAAATATCCCAGCAGGTCCTTTCAGAAACTCCATTATTATAGCAATCTGAAGTGTGAGTTTTATGGCTTAGAGAGGTGTATACTGTGGGTCATTTGGAAGTTCTAAATAAATCCTGTAGCATCAAACCATAAGGTCAGTACAAAGCATGCCCTATGGGGAGACAGAAGACATGGTGATGGAAAACTTTAAACAGAGAGGAATCTGTATTAGAGAACATATGATTTACTGGATTTTCCATCAGTTAATCATAGTATTATACTTACTGATAAAGTATATAATTATACAATATGGAAGGACTAAGAATTTATTATGCCTGCTCTGTTATGTCTCACATGTTTAATTTCAGCACTTGCGAGTCAGAAGTAGGTGGATCTATGATTTCTTGCCCAGCCTGGTCTACAGAATTAGTTCCAGAACAGCCAGGGCTACACAGCAAAATTCTGTCTGTCAATTTCTCTTGTACAATCAAAATATAAACAAAATTCAATAAAAAATATCATGACATATTTTATTAATAATTGTTATTCATTGTTATGTAAAAGTGAGTAGTTGATTGAATCATTTATTTGCGACAAAAGAATTAACATTAAAAATAGTACTAGTAGTTTGTCCACACCTGTGACCAGTTTACTGGAATGCTCACTTCATTTAGATCTCAAATTATTCCAAGAGTCAGGCCATCTTACCATTTCCTTACATCATTCACAACATGAGATGACTTAAGTAATAACTGAATAGATGAGCCTTAGATGTTCTTATTCTGTCGACATGCTCTTTCCTTATGCAGTAGAGCTTAGTTAATGCATTTTCTCTGTTGTGAATCCATTTTCTGTGAATTAAAGCATTTGCTTTGGGGGGGATGTTTCCTGGACTATGGGTGTTTCATTCACTTACATCACCAAAGAATCTCATGAATTTAAATGTTTGAAAAGGCTTTGTAAAATTGACTTTTTATAAACATAGAAATGATTATTGTGGTACTTGGATCTGTTTAGTGGAGATATTGGCTCTCATGGCAGAGAATAGCTTGCCTTGCAGTTGCCCCAATTAATTGCCATTGTTGGGTTGAGTTTTTCTTGATGCATGTTCATGCTGATTCACAGAGGAGAATTTTAAAGCAATTTTCTTTTAATTGTATGGATGTGATTCTTTCTTCATGTTTCACCAGGGAAAGATAAATAGCAAGAAAGAATGTCAAGGTGCAGTTTATTCTTATATGTTTGAAAAATATCTCTTTATTTTTGAAATTATAATATTATTATATAATTTACCCTGATGCTTTCTTCCTGTAAATCCTCCTATACATCCCACCTTGCTTTCATTCAAATTCTTGTCCTTTTAAAATATCATTTCATGTTTCATGCACATAACTGCATCAATGTAGATACATATTTCTTAATAACTAAAGAAACCATGCTCCATGCTAGGTTGTATACTGTTATATCTTAGGTTTTCAGTGCTCACTATTAAGTACTGATAACCATTTGTTTGTGTGCTCCTCCTGTTAAAATAAAATTTCTGTTTTTTTAATCTTCTGGGTGAGTAACATTTCATCCAGTATTCTTTACTTTACTTCATATAAAAGAAAAGATTTGTCTTTTGAGCATTGCTGCTGACAATCGTATAAAGTTCATGTGAAACTCTAGATGGCACCAGTGTACTTCAAATTTTCATAAGTATATTCTTCAGTTAATTCATTGAAACCAAACCTCCTCTTATTCTTTCCTTTATTTCTCCTGCATACCTTGCCAGGTTTGACAACTGTGGAAATACATCAAGTTAGACCCATCAAAGAGAGGAAATATAGGACATTTATCTCCTTTCAATAAAATCTATGTCTGCACACCTGCATATCTGATATTTGTGTGTTTTTAAAATTAGACCTACATTTTGGTATATGATCTGCTTCTTTGTTTAAGTATACTTAAAAAATGAAGCTATAATTCCATCCTTTTCCCTTTTCCTTTCTCTTTCCAAATCTTCCCATATAATGATAATTTTTCACTTTTAGATTTATTGCCTCTTTTTCATTGATTGTTCTTACATACACACATACACACACTTTCCTAAATAAATACAAAAATCATCTATATGTGTTATGTAAGTGAAACTCAAATTTTACTGTGTTATCTAATTATGACAGAAAATTTGAGAAACTTTTGCCTAGTGTATCCTTTGACAATTTATAGGATAAGTTAAATGATTATTAGTAAATGACATCTTAAGCCCTTAATTTATCTCAGAAAAATTGCATTTGTGTGTGTGTGCGTTGTGTCATATTTCAGCACATCTGAAATCAGGAAGTGTTAGTGGATTGACCTTGTTCTTATTCTCAGGACAGTTTCATCAATACTTGATTTATTGTGGTTATATACAAATTTTAGAAAATGTTGATCATTGCAAGAAAAGAATGGCACATATGGAGGTCTGTATGCCCATTGTAAGTAATCTCTATATTGCCTGTTAATATTGCAGTTATAATACTATTGAAACTACTTGTCTAGGAATTTGGAATTTTCTAAACTTATGTAGATCTTAGTAATTATATGAAAATGATTGTCTGTTTAAGTGTACATGTCTTATAGTTTCTCAATATTTATTCCTAAACATTTTCCTATTTATTTTATGATCCTAATGAAGGGTCTCACAAATTTGCTCTTATAATCTTAGACTCAGGCATGGAGGAACTGCTTATCCCTAACTTCTAAGAAGGTTTCACTGAAGACACACTCACTACACCTAGCTGGTGGTACTGTAAGTCTTGTCTTATTTTTCACTTTCCTTTCCAATTACTAATTTTTTGTATGCAACATTCCATTAATTTTTTATGTTTTATGTAGTAGTATGTTTGCTAGCTATATTTATAAATCCATATATATATGTTTATAAATCCATATATATATCTATATATCTTACTGTTTCTGTACATTTTACATCCTATTCATTTTAATTAGATATAGTTTGTGTTTCTTGCTATAGGAACACTTAGTGTTCTTGTTTCCAGTGATTTTCCTGAGGACAATGTCCAGTAAATGCTATATGAAGTGGCCTCCACTTGTATCTGAACCTCTGAGGATTGTAGAAATTATTTCCATTTAATTTCATAAAATTCAAGTTCAATGCATGTCTTGATTTCTTGAATATGTTCCTCTTGGATTTATCTTTTTAAAATAAATATAAAGGTTTTATACATTTATATGAATTTTTGTCATTTTCATCCCATTTTTCCTATCTTGTTCTACTTCTCCACTGAAACTGTGCTTCTTATATCACTTTGCTATATAGTTCCTTTTTTATATTTAAAAATACAAGAATTTAAAAATATTTGTATATTTGCACTTCACTATCTCTCAAACTCTTACTGTATAGTCCTCACCTCACTCTTAAATTCATTACCTCCTAATTCATTATTTTTCTTATGTATTACACAGACAAATATATTTACACACACACTAGTGTATAAATATAACCTATTGATTCCTGGTTCTAAAATTTTCTGTGGATATAACAACAAAAATGCTAATGCTGTTAGATATTATAATATTTTATGAAAGTGGTGGTAAGGGCCTCTATGTTACATGGACTCACTAACCCTGTCATGTTTGTGGTTTTCAGTATTAGGAGTGCTTCACCTATTTATAAGGAAGACTTGAGTTCAATCAGGTAGATAATTGTTAAGGATAAGATATATGAGCCCGTATTTCACCTTTAGTCAAATCTATCCATGCTATTCATTGTCATTCAAAGGTATCATAATTAAATTATACAATTGAATCCTTTTCTTCCTTGACAGCTTTCCTAACAACTTCATAGTCTCTGATAGCTAATCCTCAGGCCTCAGAGTTTTATGTAGTTCCTGTTCATATTTTTATAGTTCCATAACAAAAATACATTGTTATGTATTAAATAGGGACTTAACTTCCACTTCTTGGAAACAATCAAGGTCACCACTAACAGATCTTAATTGTCTCCGGTACTTGCTTATCAACAATTTGAATGGAGTTTTCTCCTGACTGGCTTTGATATTCTTCTTCTTAGGTAGTCATGGACCCTGTTGGACAGATTATATTCCAAAATGTGTGCAATTTTCTGTTATCTATGCACAGAATTCATATGTAGTAGACTATCTTGAAAAAATGTAAAATACTGATTCCTTGTCATTTTGACCATCCTTAGTGTTTCTAATTATTTATTTTGTAAATTTGCCTCTTGAATCCTAATAGAACTACTTTGAAAAATGACAAATTGTGGAATGGATACTTAAAATAAATCTCACACTAGCTCAAAATTGAGAAATAGATGGTTACTTATTTAGGGGTAAACTCACAAATCAGAATTCTCTGCTTTGAACGGAAAACAGAGATCCAATCCAGCAATCCAGCAATCTGAAAGATCAGTCAGGAATGAAAGAAAGGCGGCAGAAGCAAGCTCTGTATCAGTATTTATAGTATAAGGGCTATGCCCCAGTAGGTGGATAACTACAAGCTGTAAGATTTCCTACATCAACAAATCATAATATTATGTATGTAGTTCTCATATTTATTTTTTAAATTTAGAGTGGTGGAGTATTTTATATTTTCTGATCAAATAACTTATCCAATGTGATGTTTAAAAATACTTGAGTCTCTTGATCAAGCTATTTTTTAATTTTGGGTATGTTAGTACCTGCTTTGGATTTTAACTTTTTACTTCATTTTTGTCAATTATTATTTGGTAGTGGTTGTTTTATTTAGGATCACTTTATGATTATTGATGATACATTAGAGACATTATACTTGGAAATTGAGCTAGCAGAGTGAAAGATTTTAACAGATAGGTGGTGATGAACACACAGTGTCACCATTCCTGTTTGAGTACATAATTCATTTAAAAAATACATCTGAACAGAGAATTCTCAACTGAAGAAGTTCAAATGGCCAAAAGACACTTA
>LOJH01059329.1:0-10191 GCA_001685095.1 Ellobius talpinus
TGGAAGAGCAGGCAATGCTCTTAACCACTGAGCCATCTCTCCAGCCCCTAACACTTATTTTTTCAGAATACATTTGAGTCTTGTACCATACACTTGACACCATTGAGAACTCTATTTATATCCAATTAAAAACAACAAGGAGTTATCTATGTCAATTAGATGTTTCATACCACCTATATACTCCATGAACAAAAATTGAAAATAATTTTAATGGTAAATTTAGAAGATAAATTCAACAAACTTGAACTTTTTATTGATAATGCACAAGGATTATAAAACCTTTATACACTAAATTGAATGTGAGACATTCCTTCAGGGTTCCTACTTCATGAAAGAGCCTGCCAGACATTCTACAAGACACAAAAGAAAGTGCTTGACAAACTACCAGTTTTTAGGTGAAACAGTCTTTTAAATTTCCTACTTCATGGAAAAGTCTGCTTGATACTATGGGCCTGTAGGCTGAAGATGTCTCCCCCAATGTTATAGAGGAACATTGGGTGACTGCCCAGGTAACGAGATGTCTCTGACAATTCTAGAGTTTGGAACTTGCTTACAATGCATTTCCTGTTTACTTACTTAGGTAATATTATATCCTTCTGGGTCTTTGATGGAGTTGAAGACAGATAGTTATAGTTTTCCTTAGTTATGATAAAAGATAAATTATATATGAAACTTTAGCCTCACAAAGAAATATTGTAACTATAATTTTTGCTTGATACCTGTTTTGTTATATGTAATTTTACTACGTTAAAGTTAAAACTTTCCTTTTATTTAGACAAAAAAAGGGGGGATGATATGGGATTCTCCTCTGTATACTATGAACATGTTTTATTACCATTGGTTAATAAAGAAGCTGCCTTGGCCTATGTCAGGGCAGAATATAGCCAGGCTGCAGGAGGTAGAGAAAGAGAGTAGGTGGAGCAAGAGAGATGCCATGTATCCGATAAAGAAGAAAGAAGCCAGGAACCTTTCTGGTAAGCCACAGCCTCATGTCTATGGGGCCGACTTATGGAGGCCCATATTCCACATTGTCTGGTGGTCAGAGAATCTGAACA
Organism: Ellobius talpinus; assembly: GCA_001685095.1. Lineage (NCBI taxonomy): Eukaryota > Metazoa > Chordata > Mammalia > Rodentia > Cricetidae > Ellobius > Ellobius talpinus. The sequence continues at coordinate 1,056 of LOJH01059329.1, forward strand.
AATTACAAGGCACAATTTGTACCTTCTACACAGGAGGTGGTTACCTAGCTCTTTTAAAGTAAAACAACCTGACACCAACCTAACAAGTGGTGAGGATATGCTAATGTCATTCTGCTCCTTTTATTATAAATTAGGTTGCCTGTGGAAGAGGTGTTTTCAGGACATGACAAAACAGACATAGGTAGAATGTGACCTAAGTCATTCCCCTGCTACCTAGGAAAGAATGCTAAGGAAGTTTGTATTACCTACCCCCTTCAGTTTACCTTGATATGAAAGCTGTTTAGAAAATAAAGACAGGTGATTTTTAGGATGTGATTTCAGATTTTCAGGATCTGAATGATCCCTGAACTCCCTCCTGTTACTCTCATGTGAATAATGTTTTGATTCCCACACCTCCACTCTGGTATAAGAAATAATTTATGTTGGTCCTGGACCCTGACACATGGTGATACACAGATTATTAGAAATGGGGTTACTTTAAGATATAAGGGCAAGGTAAGAATATACCTAAGCCATTGACAAAGCAGTATGGTAATTAAAATAGCTTCTGTGTGATTATTCAGGTCTGGACAGCTGGTAACAGAAGTGCAATTAGCATGCATGTTCTGATGAGTGGTGATGAATGACTGACACCTTGCAGGTGTTAGGCAGGCGATGAGAAATGTCTCCATGGCAAACTTACAATTATGAATTGTTGTTCCAGTACAAGGCAGAGGCGTTACTTTTGAAACATGATTTCCATGGAATTGAGTAAGTTTTAAGAATGTGAACATTTACCTCTACCTTACTCCTCTCCTACTGCCCCCTTTCCGACATGTTTTTGTCAAGGGGTTTACGCCAATAAAACACCACCATGTGTCTCCTCTCTTGGGTGCTTATTTTTTTTAAATATTGATCCATCAATAGCATCAGTTTAAGACCACCAGATACATGTGATGAGGAGAACTGCATCAGGGCAGAGCCTTTTCCTCTTTCACCAGTGTCTCCCGAGCTGGTACCAAAGGACTAACACTGAGCCTCCAAAAGACTTTTGGTTCAATGAAGTCTAATTATTCCCTTCTTGGTGTTTTTATTTTCTCTAGAAATGTGACTGAAAGAATCAAGTTCAACTCATCTTCTATAGTTTTGTTTCTAGGCAGAAGGTTACGTTCTATATGTTGAACAGCAGGAGGTTATTAAAACGCAATGAGAAATCAAGAGTAACTTCATCTGCCACTCTCTTTCTGACTCACCTTTTCTACATCCCCAAGACCCTCGGTGTCTAGAAGGATAAGGGTGTGATTTGGCTTGGTGGGGTGGGACACACACCACATCCAGATGCCCTTGGTTTGAGACTGCACTGTGGAGCCCAGAGGGAAGCCTGTAGGGAAGAGTGGAATATAGATATATATCAGCAGATAGACCAGAGAGATAAGGAGCTGTTTTATTTCTACATGGCAGAACATCCCAGGAAATAAAATGTTGTCTCCATTTCATCATAAGCATCTGACTTCATTTACCATCTATTTCAAGAAGCAAGAGGAAGTCAGTTATGTGGACAATGCCAAGTAAGGGTCCAAGATGGAAATGAAAGAGGATCTTTTGGGTTAAGTGAAGGGAAGGGTGTTAATGAAGAAAAAGTCTGAACAAATAGGCTTTAAAGCCTGAGTGGAGACAGGAAGATCAATTTATCATCATCTCCAGCTACACAGTGAGTTTAAGGCCAGCCTGCTACACCTGAAATCAGACTCAAAAAAGAAATGTATATGTAAATAAATGTTTAAATTAAAAATTTAAGTATAATAGAAGACTGGTGACTTGAAAGATATAGAGGTTATGGGGGAGTGGAAAAGAAATTAAAAGAAGATAATTTTACTTTAAAAAATTGGTAAATGAGGTATGGGCCACTCATGGTGGAATGTGGAGCCCAGAAGGTTTTTTTCCATGTTAGGTATCAAAGTCACCTTAATGTGATGGGCACATTCCACACAGAAAACAAAGCATTTTTCTAAAAAGGGGAGAAACATCTATAACTGTCGAGTGAGAGAAAGTTAAACAAAGTAATTGGACCCTGAGGAGCAGCATGAGTTATTTCATTGATAGAAGTCACACAAGAAAAAGGGATGAGTGCCTATAATTAACTCAATGTTAAGGTTTATTTTCCTTCTTCAGCTAGATTGGCATTCCTACATGTGACTCTACCACAATAAAAACCTAAGCTGTAAGGAGTTCAAGCAATTGGCTGTTGTCACAGACAACACACACCATTGTTCTGTCCAGCCAGGCAGTTCATCAGGTATGATTTTCCTGTGCGGTACATGCCCACAATGCCCACCACCACCACAGGCTGGGAAATACTGTTAAGAATCTTGATGGCTCTTCGATTCACCAACAGCTGCTTGTTCTTATTTTCCACCAGACATATGGGGGCCTTCACGGTTTCTGATGCCATGACAACCTGTCACATCGAAAAGGCTGTCAGTACAATATTGCATCCTGAAGGCACTCAAGGCATGTCCATCAGAGCCTCCTGCTTGGGAAGCTGGACTGGTTTCCTGGGACTCTCTCTATCAAACCATGATGATACAAACTACACATGAAAACCACACCGATGTTTTCTTGTCCCATGATTATGCCAAATGTCAAAATGTTTGGTAAGTAGGCACGGCAGTGTGCTCTGTGGGTAAGATTTGGGGGTGAATGCTCATCTCTGAGTGCCAGATGACTCAGGCCTCTCATGGCATTTGTCATTTCATTGATATTTCATTTTCTCTTTCTTTTGTCTCTTTCAAATCTCCCTCTGCCTCTCTCTTTATAGTACTTAAGTCAATTAGACAAAGTGCCCACCAGAAAGGAAACCAATGTGGTCTCATTTTAAGACCTATAACTTAATTATGCCATTTAAAAAAATAATTTGGAGGTGAAATTCTGGAGAACCTGGTTCTGGTGGCTAGGATGTGGACATTAACTTGGAAGACTGAAAGGCAACCATTCCTTTCTTTCTTGGAGAATAGCCTTTGTTGGAATGAGTAATCCTATGGCCCTGTTTTAGACTTGCTGAATTGAAGCAGCAGGATTTCTGTCGAATGCCTTCTGTATCTGTGAGGTTCCTATTTGCCTCAAATGTAAAGTGTATCCATTACATTCTTGTAGCATGAATAATAAAAACCCAGAGACAGATATTGGGGTTCAACCTGAAGATCAGAAAAGCAGAATAGCCAGCCGCTGACTCTAACCTCTACCTCAGTCCAAAATGGTGATCTTGCCTCCAGGAATCTTCAAAATGAAACTGAGATGAGACCTGTCTCCTCCCATTTTATAATCCTCTCCTGTTCTGGGATTAAAGGTGTGCACCACTACTGCCCGGCTTCTGTGACAAACTAGTGTGCCTACTGGAATTAAAGGTGTGGGCTGCCATTGCCTGCTCTGCGTGGCTCTTTTACTTTTGGAACTTCAGGCAAGCTTTATTTATTAAAACACAAATGACATTCTAACTTATGTGAAAGTCTTTAACTAATGTAGCATGAGCTCCATTTCTAAACATAGATATAAAGGCATCAATTATAAATATGAATCTATTTAAATTATTGTCTAAAGTGCTGCTGATTCAATATTCCCAGAGCACCCATGAGTCTTCTGTGTACACACCAGGGTTCTGTATAATAACTCAGAATGGTGAGCTGCTGATTCTGTGTCCCACTTTCACTTCTGCCTTGTGCAGAAGTCCTGAGAGCATCCATGTATCGCATGCCCAAGTCCTCAACACAAATTTCTCCACCCACGCATTTGGCTTTCTGTGCACAGTTCCTTTCCCAAGAGGAATTTCCTGACTGTGTCATCCTTAGCAATCTGCATGCACAGGTCAAAAATCTCCTACCAGTTCCTGTTTAATTTCTTTCCTAAAACATTTTCTCTAAGCAGCAAGGAGAAACCAGACTTCCCCTTCAAATCACCCCCACTGAAATTCAAGTTCTTCTTACAAGCACCCCTTTTCCTGCATGAATGTCAATGAATTCAGCTATGTTTTCTGCCACTGCATAAAAGATTCTTTTGCCCACTTCTGGTTACATGCTCCTCACTTGCTCCTGTGCCTTAGTAAAGGTCTCTTTTATATTCATTTTCCTATCACTCTTTTATTTGTAATAATATGTGCCCATTACTTAGGATGGCAGGTATTTTCTGTGACATTCTCCTCAATTCATTCTGAACCCTCACCAGAAAAATCCAGGGTCCAAATTTCATCAACATTCCTTTCAAAGCAATCTAGAATTTTCCTACTGTGCTTCTTACAATTCTTCTGGATTATTAACCTTAAGTTACTTCCATAAGTCTACGTATTTGTTATGGTACCATGCCATATTTCAGTGGCTAAGTGTTATTAATTTCTAAGTTTACCTCAACAAAATGCCAAATTAAGTTGCTTGAAATATGGGGAAATCCCTTTCATATCTTGGAAGCCAGACATCCAAAATTATATATAGGATGTGATCTGCCTCCTAGCAATTTAGAGGTAATACCAGTCCTTGCTTCAAATTCCAAGATGGCATCATTTTGAAGACTTAACTAGTTATAAATGTTCAAATGTATCACGGCACTTGAGTATCATATGAGTCCAGAGCTCCTTGCAACCAAAACTCCAGTCTATGACCAAATATCCAGTGGCTCATTTTCTATAATATTCTTATAAATGAATGTATCTGTATGGAAATGTCTGGTATAGAAAGCTTATGTTTATTATCTTATTGATCCTGAGAGGAGACCAGAAATTACTTTTTTTAAAAAAATTATCTCTTAATTTTAAATGGGCAAAAGCAGTAGAGGATAGGCTAAAAGAATTGTATGAGACTTTAAAGTCCATCCATGGAAAAGTCTAATTTTAAGAATTGATTTTTACCATAGTTATCTACTATAAAAAGAGACTTGTAACAGTCTCCTTTTTCTTGTAACAGTTTTATATGATAGATGTGTTGATAGAGAAGCTGCTAGAGTTCTTTATTGCCAGTCACGTGTTTTCAGTATGTGCTCTGATCTGCATAGGAACTGTTTTCCTGCAGTCATATAGTAAACTCTGAATTGCATGCAGAATGAACAGGCTGAGTGAGTCTTAGAAAGTTTGGCTCAATATTCATCAAGTGAGATTCACATCAGCCAATCCCATCCAGTCTTATTTAATACCATGATTTGCTTATTCATTATATATTTGATGATCATAATGCCACAGTCAATGTGGAATTCAAAAATGTCTTGGGATGTTTGCCAACTAGGATCCAGAACACTGTGGTTTAGCATTTGATAGTTTATTTGCCTTTTCAAGGGGTCAAGACAAGAGCACTTGGATATGTTTTTCAAAGGGGCATCTTACTATTCTATTTTTGCTTAGCTGCTGTCTTTCTTCATACCTCATGTTTCACAATGAGTCTCCGTCATAACGCATCCCACCCGGTGGAAGGGAAAAGGAAAGAGTCTATGACCCCTCCCACAAAGGACATACCTTGGATGAATCTTCATGCACATTTCTGCTCATACCCCATTTGCAATAGTTAGGTCTCATTGAAACCTCTCCTCCAAAGTGCTAAGGTAGGCATTAAAAGAAAGACAGATAGACAGTGAAAGAAAGAATTGCTGTATGAAAATGAACATTGAACTATGACAAATTAATCATGAATGTCTCATAGTATATAGTAAAAAACAGATAAATATCATTTTATATATGCCATCTATATATATGTGTGTGTATATGTGTGTGTGTGTATTACCAGATATTTACTTATGTACAGTATTATAATTGAGTAAAAAGGAAAGTCATCAAGTATAAGTTGAATGAAAAATGAACTAAAGGTAGGTGAGATGACCCAGGGAGTAAGAGGATTTGCTGTGTAGATTTATGGACCTGAGAATCTCAGATCCCACGCCATTTGGTTTCAATGCCTGGAGGCAAAACCAAAGGGATGCAGAAGTCCCACCAGGTTGCGTCCGGAGAAGTCAGCCGGTGACTACAGAGTTGCCATTACTATAGCTGAAGCAGCAGTAGATTCTGGTGCAGCCACTGTGTTGATGGAAGACAACACGGTTCTACAGTTGACTGCATGCCCTGTTTTCCTTTGTTTGTCTTGTCAACTTGACCAGTTGTTTAAGAAGGAATCACAATTGAGCAAATGTCTCTGTAAGGTTACCTTATGGCCAAGCCTGTGTGGTATTTCCTTAATTAGTTGTTGACTGGTGATTAATTAGGGGTGCCACCCTGAACAGGTGGTCCTGGAATCGATACAAAAGCAAGCTGAGCAAGCCATGGAGCAAGGCAGTAAGCAGCACTCTTCCGTGGTCGCTGCTTAAGTTTCTGCCTGCCTCCAGGTTCCTAACCCAAGTCCTGCCCTAACTTCCCTCCGAAATGGAGTGTGACCTAAGAGTTGTATAGCAAATAATCCCATTCTCTCCAAGCTGTTTCTGGTCACGGTGTTTATTACAGAAGTAGAAACCAGAAGACAATGGTATAATGCAATAATCACCCTTCTATCAATTTGAGACGCTGCACAGATTAGTAAACATCAAACCAGCCCACTTTCCAAACATGAAGTAGGCACATTTTTGTAATTTTTATGTGTTCTCTACCTATTCTGTGTGATATTATGGGATAGAATACCTGACATCCAAGATCCTCTTTCTTTTTCTCAGTGAATTGTTTCATGTGTTCCTGATGACTCTCTCCTTTCTTGGCCATTACATACTGTTCCATCTTGTGCATATCCTCTAACATTTTTATGGTAGCTTGGGCATATTCAGCTTCTTCATGTGTGATTGAGAAGGAAAATGAATGAGAAAATTAATGCAGCATTTCTGTGCCAGCTTCTTCTTTTTGCTATTGTTGCTGTTAGACAGAAGAATTCTGTCACCTTAACTTTTCACTGGAAAAAAATCCCATTTCTCTTGACTGCATTTAATCCTTACTCATGAATAGTTTTATAAACTGTAGTAGAACACATTTGCTATATAAACGCTAGTGTGCCTGTGTGTCTGAGACCACGGTAGTAGAATGATTATATCTGTAAGAGCAGGAAAAGCCGTGGTAGTTAAGCCATCTGATGTCTTGACATCAGATGCTAAACCTCGATGACTGAAATGTTTAGTGATGCACAGATGTGAGCATTCTTCTGACAGTGGCTGGGACACAGATCACTGGTAACATACCACGTTGTCTTGACCCAGCTAAGAACTTGTACAGTCTACACACCAAAGTCAGACTACTTTCCTAACTGGGGGAACATGAGTACTTTCTTCTCATGACCATTGGTCACAAAGCAGGTTAGATCCCAAACTGCACCCAAAGGCATTTTTCAGTCACATCTGATTCATTCTATAATGCATAACACTCCAGGTGCATACCTAGGTACAGGTAAACTCTGAACAAGTGCTCTGGATTGAAGACATCTAGAAGCATGGTGATAATAAGGAAGTAATGCAGATTATGGCAGGTAACTCCCTATTTTAAATAGCATCTTGATTATATAATTGAAAGTGCACCTCTACTTATGATGGACTTTTCACAAATGATTCTGTTAAGGTTGTATTAGCCAGTACTGTGTGTGGCTAGTGGCTAACATGTTTTCTTCCTACTTGGACTTCATCTTTATAAACTTGAAGGCAAAATACATATGCAAGCATCCAGAATAGACGTTCATTTAGTGATAATCATCTGATGCCTTGGAGTTTCTCTTAAATTTGTGTCCTGGAAAGAGTATACAGGAGAAAACTCTGTTTTTGAATTCATAGAATATAACAACATGTAGGCAAAATACCTTTTTCTTTGTTTCTCTTTTCCATAACCTGAATCTCATTCTGAAGCCTTCTACTCTCTTCTTTCATCCCTTCCTTGAGCAGTTGTTCCTGTTCCTAAGAAGAAAATTGAGTAATAAAAGTACAAGAATAACAAGATGAATGAATTCATTCTTAGCTGCCAAAGTAGCCCTCTTTTTACAATCAGCTTACAATACTTTTTCTCTGTTGCTATAGTTAGTGATTTTTTGACAATGTCATGCACGTGTATAATGAATTCTAGTCATTTTCATCACCCATTATCCTCTTCATCCCCTTCTGAGACAGTTTGGATCCATTGTTAACTTGGAGGGTTCTGTAGAACTCAAGGTATGGGATCCATACCTTGGGAGAGAGAAAGAGAGAGAGAGATACAAAGAGACAGAGAGAGAGGAGAGAGAGCACCCTAGGGTTGACAAAACTCATTCTTGAATTTGGTGACCTAAATACTGACAATCCAGTATTACAATGAGCAGGATTGCATTTGTCCATTTGGAGGTTTACTTTTACCTAAGGGAACATTAATATGAGAAAGGTCAACCCAATAGAAATAGAAAGACATTGAAGAAGATATCAGAAAATGGAAAAATCTCCCATGTTCTTGAATAGGAAGGATTAACATAGTAAAAATGACAATCTTATCAAAATCAACTTACATATTCAATGTAAGCCCCATCAGAATCCCAACATAATTCTCACAGACCTTGAAAAAACAATACTCAACTTCGTATGGAAAAACAAAAAAAATCCACAATGGTGAAAACAATTTTATACAATAAAGGAACTCTGCTATAGAGCTATAGTAATAAAAACAACTTGGTATTGGCATAAAAACAGACACATGGATCAAGGAATAGAACTGAAGACCCTGACATTAATCCACACACCTACGAACACCTGATTTTTGACAAAATTTATACAATGGAAAAAAGAAAGTGTCTTCAACAAATGGTGCTGACATAACTGGAGGTCAGCATGTAGAAGAATGCAAATAGATCTATATCTATCCCCATGCACAAAACTCAAGTCCAAGTGGATCAAAAACCTCAACATAAGTCCAGTTATACTGACCCTGACAGAAGAGGAAGTGGAAAGTGGCCTTGAATGAAATTGGCACAGGAGACCACTTCCTGAATAGAACACCAGTATCACAGACACTGAGATTGACAATTAATAAATGGGACCTCATGAAACTTAAAAGATTTTGTAAGGCAATAGACATAGTTAATATGTCTACATACATAATGGGAAAAGATTTTCACCAACCCTCATTGGATCTAAACAGAAAAATCTCAAATGACTGAAAGACATTTAAGGAATTGTTCAATATTCTTAGTCATCAGAAAGA
>LOJH01059330.1:0-11280 GCA_001685095.1 Ellobius talpinus
TCTCCTCTCCCTGCAGAGGTCCAGAGATGCCATATTTTATATCCTGCACCTCCCTCCCTCCTTCCCTTCCTCCTTCTCTCCCTCTCTCCCTCCTTCCTTCTTTCCTTCTCCTCTTCCTTCATTTTTTGAGACAGGGTTTCTATGTATGTCCTTGGTTGGCCTGGAACTCGGTCTGTAGACCAGGCTGGCCTCATACGCAGAGATCCACTTGCCTCTGCCTTCTGAGTGCTGAGATTAAAGGTGTGCTGAGATTAAAGGTGTGTACCACCACCACACTGGCTCCAGTGTCTTCTTTTCAACTGTTGATTGATGTTCCTTATCTCAAAGAATAGCACCAAAAGTTCTCAGCTGCTCCACCCAGAATCAGGAGCTCCTATGGCCTATGCACTGTTCTTCTGGCCTGCCCTCTCTCAATGCCACCAGTCCGGCTCCTGCTGTCTGTACTATTTCTTTAATTTTTCGTAAATTTATTTATTTAGATGAGTGTTTTGACTGTCTGTATGTCTGTATACCACATGTATGCCTGGTTCCAATGGAGATCAGAAGGCATCATATCCCCTGATACTAAAGTAGGGAGAGTTGTGAGCTGTTATGTGGTTGCTGGGAGTCAAACTCAGGTCTTCTTGAGGAGCAGAAAGTGCTCTTAACCACAGGGCATCTCTCCAGATTCTTGTTTTATTTCTTTGCATATTTTCCAGGCCTACATATCTCCTTATCAATGTTCATAGTCTCATTATTTTTCATTTCATTACTGTAATCATTTCTTAATGGTTACTAGTCTAATACATTACCCTCCCAAAACCGATCTTCCTCTCTCTGAGTGCTCCTTTGAAAAATGGGATTCAGTGATGCCATGGCTCCCCATGATCTTCAAGATAAAACTTAGAATCCATAACACAACATATAAAGTTTGCTATGGTCTGGCTCCTGCATTTCTGTTCTTATCAGTCCAGGTTATTCTATTACCTCTCTCCTAATACCCGCTGCATACTTGAGCCACACCAACTAGTTTTAGGTCCATAAACTCTCCATATTCACTTAATAGCTATTGATGCCACTGTTTTTCTCCTTGAAAGATTTTCTGTCCATTCACCCCCTACCTTGTCTTACTTTTACTGACCTGCTTGTACACATGCTTCAAGGTTCAGCACTAATCTCACCATTTTCTGAATGTTCTTCTTTACCCAATTGTACATTTACTAAACTGAACTGTAATCTCTGATGTGCTTTCCTAAACTCTGTTTAGGAGTTAGGAAGCTATAGCCTACCTTCTGCTTTTCTTTCTTTCTTTTCTTCCTTTTCTTTCTCTCTCTCTCTCTCACACACTTTTTAAATAAAGTTGTGGTGCAGTACAGTCACTTCCCCTTCCCTACATGTTCCCTGTTGCTTTTGAATTTCGATCAACGTTGGCAGCTGTAACAGAAAATGCATGGCCTAGAAATTCTAAAATATTTCCTCTCTGGCTCCTTACAGGGAATGTTTCTCAAACCCTGCTCTCAATCAGGGGTTTCAAACTCTGGATTCATAATTAAACTACTCAGAAATATCCTGATATTAAGGTTGGCATATCTCCCACCAACAGATTCTGATTTTATTGCTATAGATGCAGTATTGAGAGTTTTAAAAGTCTCTTAGGTGACTTTGGCACATAAAATTGACAGCCACTGCTGTGGACTATAAATTCTTTCAGTCCTACAACTGTGACTTTGCATTTCATCTTTTGATCTCTTGCTTCTAGCAAAAACAGACCTCATGGTAGGTGGTTAATAAATAAAGGCTATGTGAGTAACAGTAAATAATACAAGAGAGTATTTCCTAAGTATTTACTTAACCCATATACACTCCATATTCTGCTTTGGTATCAATTTGCAAAATATTATTATCCCAATTTTATGTATGAGAAAATTGATATTCAAAGAGTTTGAGTCACTTATTCAAGATCAAACAGCTACTATCAAACAGAAAGTCAGAACTTGTCTTTTTATTTTTCCTCTTATGCTATGGTGCCCATAGCATTATCCATGCTAGGTAAAAGCTCTACCACTGATCTATACCCCCAGCTCAGGACCTGCGTTTATTTGTAAAAACAGACTGCATTTTATTTATTCTGTATGCTTCTCTATGTGTGCAAGCACACATGCCATGAAGTGCAGGTGGAGGTCAGAGGAAACTTGTGGGAATCAGTTTTCTCCTCCTACCATGTGGGTCCCAGCAATTGAACTCAACTCTTCAGTCTTAGTGACATGCATGTTTCCATGCTGAGCCATCCCACCAGTCCCAGAACCTGCATTCTTTCTTATTTTAAAACAATCTTTTCTCATTTTGCACACTAATCCTAGTTCCCCTTCCCTCCCCTCCTCCCGCTTCCCCTTTCTCCCCCTACACCCATCCACTACTCAGAGAGGGTAGGGCTTCCCATGTAGAGTCAAAAAACTCTGACCTATCACTTTGAGGCAGAACCAAGGCCCTCCCCCATGTATCTAGGCTGAGCAAGGTATCCTTCCATAGGGAATGGGCTCCAAAAAGCACTAGGGATAAATACTGGTCCCATTGCCAGTGGTGCCACAGACTGCCCCAGCCACACAACTGTCTCCCACATTCAGAGGGTCTAGTTTGGACCTATGCAGGCTTCCCTGCTGTCAGTCTGGAGTCAGTGAGCTCCCACTAGCTCAGGTCAGCTGTTTCTATAGGTTACCCATCACTGTCTTGGCCCCTTTGCTAATATTATCACTCCTCACTCTCTTTGACTGGACTCTGGGAGCTCAACCCATTGCTTAGCTATGAATCTCTGCATCTACTTCCATCAGCTGAATGAAGATATTATGATGACAATTAAGGTAGTCATCAATCCGATTACAGGAGAAGGCCAGTTCGGGCAACTTCTCCACTTATTGCTTAGGGTCTTAGTTGGGAACATTCTTTGGATTCCTGGGAATTTCCCTAACACCAGGTTTCTTGCTAGCTCTATAATGGCTCTCTCAATCACGATATCTCTTTCTTTGTTCTCACTCTCTGTCCTTCCCCCATCTTAGCCAACCCATTCCCTCATGTTCTCCTCTCTCCTCCCCTTCTCTCCTCCTCCCCTTCTTCCCTCCCTTCTCTCCTCCCTCCATTCCCAATTTTCTCAGGAGATCTTGTCTATTTTCCCTTCCCATGGGGACCCATGTATGTCTCTTTTAGGGTTCTCAGTGTTACTTAGCTTTTCTGGGGCCATGGACTATAGGTTCAGAACCTGCATTCTTAATCAAACCATCTACTGTGTCACTTTGAGAGTGGCCAGTAATTTTTTTAGGGAAAACATTACCTGGTGGTTGAGAGTTGTTATTCTATGCAAGTGGAATGTTTTTAAAAGTCAGGGACATGAGAAGATTTTAGCAATATACACAAGCAGTGATGATAGCATGTTTCATTTCTTGAGCATCTGAGTACAAGATGGCAGGTGTGATGGGTGTTGATATTGATTGCAGATTTGACAAGATCTAGAATTGCCTAGTATAAAAGCCCCTGAGCCTGTCTTTGAGGTATTAAGTTAGATTAGCTTATGGGAATGTCTATGGACCATTACCTAGATTATGCTATTTGAAATGAGAAGACCTACCCTGAATGTGGGCTGTACTGTTTGTGGTCCCATAATACCCCAAGAGGAGGAAACTGCAAGCATTCATTTCCTTTGCTTCCCGATAGTGGATATGACAAGCTGTCTTAAGATCCAGCTGCAGGACTTTCCTGCCATGACAGGCTACAGCCCTGAGACTGTAGAAGCCAAGTAGCTCCTTCCTTTCTCAGCTTGCCTTTGTCAGGGCATTTTGCCACATCAACAAGACAAGTAACTGATACAGAAAATAATCATCTTAAATCCCATTGCTTCATTACAATCTGGCAAGAGCCTTTCTACAGAGCTTCCAGGCTTAGGCTGGATAATATGCTGATGAATTTCAAATCAGCAATAAAATAAAAGCAATTCTGCAGGACTTAGGATTCCAGATAGCAGGAGACAGTAAAGACATTGAAGACAAATACTGTCCAACTTGGAGTGTTTACAGGGGCCAGATTTGCCTATATAACAAAAATAGCTACTATTATCACCAATTATAATGAGTTCCTATTTTATATCAAACTAAGGGTATATATTATCTCAATTTCTCTTACAATGCCTGTGCAATTAGCATGATATTTAATTCTACACAGATGAATTTATCGTGAGACTTAGGGAGATAGGAAAGCATCTCCAACACTGTAAGTTTGAAGAGGAGTATAATTGGAATTCAAGGTTAAGTCTCATTAAGTCCAATATGGAGGTCCTAGTCACACTATACATGAATACATCAGTTATATGGATCAGGGTACAATGGAAAAATTGATCCCAACTGCAGATGTTAAGGAGGCTTAAAACTTGAGCATTCATGATGATTCCTTCTCCAACATTAAGGGTATAAATAAGGAATACATGAACCAACCCAAAGAGTAAAAATACAGCTTTAAGCACCCATGCAAACTTGAAAGCACTGATGCTGGATTATCATCGTACCATCAGTAGAGTAAGGTCATCTTGCCCCCTTACATGTCTTCGCTATTATTTTTTTTGACCACTGAAGACTTCAAGGATCATGGTAAACTGGGCATAGGAAAACAGCGGAAGTGAAAGGTGTAGAACTCGACAATTGGATGAGCAACACCTCACTTTTCCTCTTCAGGTCCAACTTGGGGGAATGGAGAAGTGTTGGCTTCAAATGAAGACACAGGGTTTTGATTTCAAAGTAGGATTGAACTACTTCACTGGAAAAGGTATGTATTATATGATTTGAGTGGCCAGAAAAGCCAGTCAGAAGACCTGGTTTTATTCCAGGGAAGAGATAAAAGCATAGGTCCCTCAGAGTATGTTTGCATGACTAGTGAAGGAGTCCCACTTATCCAATAGGTCAGACACATATTCTGAGTATAGAAACATTCCATTAATAGACAGAGCATGAGAATCGTCCAGGCCTTAGCAACCGATAGCTATAATTTCAGCTCTCAACTCAGTCTCGTAGAGCCTCCATTTCCTTATCTGAAACCTAAGGAGTCTTGGTGTCACAGAGTTGTGGGGAGGATACAATGAGATAAAAATAAAAAGCGTGGCTGCACACACATAAGATATTACTGTCATTAATATGCTCAAATTTGAGAGGGAAAAATCACAGAACTTAGGGATAAAGTGGCTAAGGCTTATTTTAGTGTGTGTGTGTGTACATGCTAGAAGTTGATTGAAGCATAAATCAGTAAACCAATAACCCAATTGTAAAACAGTTCATAAGAAAACTCTATTTGTTTTTGTGGTTTAGTTTTTCAAAATCCATTTATTTTGCTCTTACATAACTAGGCAGGCTATCTCCATAGCTTCTGGATTCTTCATGCTGTTTGTTAGGGTTCTACAAACAATTCTGGCACTTCTTTCATAGTGATGCAGATAGGGGAACTATTCAAGCAGCATTCTCTTTCCTTCTCCCTCCTCTCCTCACCTCGATGTGTGTGTGTAATAGAGAGAAAGAGGGAGGGAAGGAACAAGGGAGGGGGAGAGGGAGGGAGAGAAAGGGCGAGCTAGAAAGGGATGATGAGAAGGAGCATTGTTATTGGGCTGGACATCACCAGGAGCTTGTCAGAGCTTCTGACCTTTTGCCATTTGTCGCATGAACTCTGGTATTCTAATATTACTACAAGAAACCATTTATTTTTCAGGTTCTCAACAAGAAATGCTTAACTTTTGACCTTTGGAACTAATGAGTTTTTCATTTCCTCCAGAGTTATTTTCCTTTCAAGGCTGAATTTCTTTCACAGTTGCAGAAAACCTCCTGTCTTAGTTACCTTTCTACTGGTCAGATAAGACACCATGACAGAAGAAAGAATTTATTTGGGGCTTACAGTTTCAGAGGGTTAGAGCCCATGACCTTCATAACTCATAGCACAGAGCCTGACAACAGGCAGGCAGGCAGGCATGATGCTGGAGCAGTAGCTGAGAGTTCACATTTTGAGATACAACCATGAAGCAAAGAGAAAGACACCAGGCTTGGCATGGGCTTTTGAAACCTCAAAGTCCACCTCCCCAGTGACATACCTCCTCCAACAAGGTCACACCTAGTTCTTTCCAAACAGTTCTACTGAAGTATCCAAACATATGAGCCTATGGGGTCCATGCCCATTCAAACCACCACAATTCCCAACTACACCTACATTGTATTTCAGATATAAGTTGTGACAGTATTAAGAGTATGGCTTCTTAGTACTAAAGACAAGGATGGTTGCAACACAATAATGTAAGGCATAGAAAATAACCATCTTAGTTATATTCACAATATTGGTGAATGTTAGATGGATAATTATCTGCCAGTTAGCTTAGCTGTGCCTCATAAACAATTATCAATATGTGCACATAAATCAATTTAATTTCAAGATGCTGGAGGCGATATTGAAAAAATCCAAATTATGATTTTTTCTGTAACCCAGTTGAAACATGGGTACATATTAGGTGTGCTGTCTGGTTTTATAGGGGTGGGAGATAATTAGCATGCCATCCACACAGGAGTTGCTTTATTGACCACAAGTATGAACTAGTATCATGTGTGGTCATGCAATTACAGTTTTGTTTTGTAGGCACAGCTGAAAGCATCATTTGAGGTTCTTAGTACATTTTACACATGAAATTTCATAGTGATATATGTGCAAGTAAGATCTACATCAGAAATTTTGGGGTGGTTGCGCTGGCATATGATCAGGATAAAGTAGAGTATTGATGTCTTGGTTAATTTCCCAGAAAAAAAGCCACATGAAGAGTAGAATACGATAGGTTTGCTGGTTCAGTAATTCACTTTTAACAGTCAAGATCTAAAACCTGCACAATAGTACCTTGGCTATGTCTACCTTGTGAATTGACTCACCAGTAAGATGAGCCTGAGGAGTGTCAGTAGAGAGCTCCATAGTGCTTTCTGTGGATCAAGGACACGCCGTGTGAGGCAATCAATCCTTCCCACCACTGTATGGGGCAGGTTTGAGTACCATCTCCATTTTACATAGCAGGAGACAGGCAGAGGTCAAGACTTGAAGGAAAGAGGTATTCAGGAGTGAATGTCTAATGTTCTCTGACATTTTGTGACTTAAAGACAGACGGGGCCACATCACAGGCAGATCCAAAAGTGACATCTTTTTCTGAACTCTCTTATACCTTACCTGTGCCTCTTGCAGTCTTTTACTGAATTTATCCCTAAGGTGGCAGTTACTTTTACCCAGTCTCCCAGATAAGACAAAATCACTGTCTGATCCATCTCTCTAACCAAAAGCATTTAGCACAGTGCCTGGAAATTGTATCTAAATGAACCCTTTACGGAGACTAACACCGAGCTGCACAGAAATGATAGCTGTACCCCAATAACAGGATAAATAGATAAATATGGTGGGCCTTCAGAGTGCGGTTCTGCTGGGAATATTCCTTTTCATCAGTAAAGCAATCTTATGTGAATTAATCATGTGGGCATTATGGTATTACAGCAAGTGAGATACTATAACACTCTTGTTAAAAGAGAATTCTACTTATTATATAAATAGCCAGCTATTACTACTATACTTGCAAACTCTACTGAGAGCTTTATGTAAATTCTTCTGATAATTCTTGATCTTGACTCTTGAATGAGATCTGTCTTTAGTTCTACTTGCCAGATTAAGAAAGTGGGGCTCAAAACAGCTTAAGAACTTGTTGCTCAAATCACACAGTGGAGCTGGAGTCTGTAGCATCTGACCACTTTGTTGTAGGAATCCTTTGACATAAATTATCTGAAAAAGACCATTTTCCTTTCCTACCATGGAAAAGAAAAACAAACTGTTTTTAATTCTCCTGCTGAGTGAACATGAACACACACACACACACACACACACGCATGCATGCGCCCGCCCGCCAGAAGGAGAAAGGAAGTTGCTGACTTCCTAGGTACTCCATTAGCACTAAACGATAAATTCCCAGAATACGTGGGCTTTTAATAATCCCTTTATCCTTCTACTTAATATAACTTAGCACAAGTTATTGGGAGAAGATTGTAGAATCACTTTACTCAAATTATTCATAAATCATGTAAAATTTGTGAAGAACATTCAGGAAATGGGAAATTAGTGCTTAACCTTGAAGCCTGTGTACAAGCTGGACAGTAAAAGCAGCACAAGGCAGGGGGTGAATGGAAGGAAAATCTTCCAAGGAGAAAAATTGTCGCATTTCTTGTTGACAACTTGAAAAAATGGTTTCTTGCAGTAATATTAGAGCACCAGAGTTCATGAGACAAATGTCAAAATGTCAGGCAGTTCCTGTGCTCCTGGTGTCTTGGTCCTGCTTCCTTGCTTAAGGATCATTATGAATTACTGAATACCAAAGAAGGTCAATTAGATCATGTCATATCTATATTTAATCTACAGATCTCAAACAATATATAGCCAAGCAATTGTATTTTACATAGTGCTCTGTTCTGTAATTTTTAGATGGCAAACACTGTGCTTTGCTTCATCACTCCCATTCTCAAACAAAGCAAGCACGACAATGAACTTCCCCAGACTTATAGGTTTCTGACATATTCTCTCTCAAATCCCTAGATTTGGAAAAGATTCATTTATGATCCCCTTCTCTGTTTCTCTGTTTACAAATTAATTTCTAGTCACTCTAATCTGCCTGCCACTCCTACTAGTTCATTTGGTTTGATCTGGATTCAAATAGCAGGATTACTCCATGTGATGGTGAATTTTTTTTGTCAACTTGACTAGGTTAAAGAATCCCAGATAGTTGCTAAAACATTAATTCCTGTCTGACTGTGAGGGTTCTTTTGCAAGAGATTATCATTTCAATCAATAGTGTAAGTAGAAAAGACTGGCCTCATCAGTGTAGGTGGGGATCTTCCAATATTTTGAGAGTCCGAATAGAAGAAAAATAAGAAAGAGGGAAGGAGAATTTGTATTTACATCCTGAACTGAAACATCCATGTCCTTTGGTCCTCAGCTAATAGGACCCCTGGTTCTCAGGCCTTTGGTTTCTGGAAACTACACTGGGGTATCGTAGGATCTCCTGGTCTCCATAATAATGTGAGTCAATTTCTATAGCAAATCCTCTGCTAACAACTTCTCTCCTCTCTCACACACACACACTATTAATTCTGCTTCTAGTCATGTGCATGTGTTTTACCCTGGTATTTTTATAAACTATCAGCAGATATGTCCCCAGTTCTTATTGAGAATTTAGTGTCCACATTGCTTATATTTCCTTGCATAGTTTGGCATGTAATAGAAAACCCACCAACATTTATAAATGGTAGGGATGGAAAATTGACTTATCTCTTCACTTAAATTGTATGCTCAGTGAAGGCAAATAATTTCTCTTTCTCCTAGGTCTCTACATGATTCTCCTTCCCAAAAGTAGTATTAATTCCATCATGACAATTTTCAAGGTATAAACAGTATTTGATAATGGATAATTGCTTTCTTCTTTCAAATCCTCAAACTTAGATGAAATCTTAGGGAAGGTTGAGCTTGAGCATATCTGTAAGATTGGCTCTTCAATGTTTATGAAAAAAGGAAAATGAAGAGAATATAGCAAACTGGAGTAGAACTAGCTTTGAACCAATGACAAGAACACAGATATCTACTTTCCCCAAGCTCTCTCAGAGGCTGCCATTCATTAATTCCTTTCATTGGAAGTATCTGTTTAACTTCAAATATTTGCTGCATTCATCTTTCTAGAGATTTGGTTTCAAAACAATTCTATCTTATACATGGCCTACAATGGCCTCCCTGGTCCTGAATCTCCCTGATGACTTCCCAGTTTCTGTTCCGTATATGAAACTTCTGATGACATAAGTCTATTTGTTTATGTGTGTTTTATTTTCAAATTGGGCTATCCATATCACACAGGTCCCTGACAAGAGTTTATAGGAACCAGTGCTGGGCCCATCCCTGATCACATAACATACATCCAAGAGGGTGGGTCACATAATTCACTGATCATTAAGCAAAGATGTGGGACAGGTTCTTTTGAAGCTTCTTTTGCTGTGGTAATGGCAAACAACAGCTAATATAATGATGAGTCTAAGATAGTATGTCTATCTGACCATAGGGCAGGAATATCTTCTGTATCACAACCACTCAAGGCCAACAGACTAACCCAGAATTATTTTGTGAGAATATTGTATAGCATGCCACTCAGTCTCTAATTAAGCCTCCTTTGGTTATCTCTTTCTGTATTCCAGAACTTACAAGGCTAGAAACTACATTTTCCAGTCTCCCCTGTTGCTAAGTTCTTGACATAAAATATATACCTGCAATCAGATGCATTAATCATATTTTTGGAGGTAGAAGCAAAATTTAGAACAATTCTTTACCCTTTTAATTATTTCCTGAAGGCAATCAGAATCCATGTCCCATTTTCCACATGTCTTAGTTAGGGTTTCTATTGCTGCCATGAAACACTAAAGCAACTTGGGGAGGAAAGGGTTTATTGGGCTTACACTTCCACACTGTAGTTCATCACTGAAGGAAGTCAGGACAAGAACTCAAACAAGGCAAGAACCTGGAGGTGGAGCTGATGCTGAGGCCATGGAAGGGTGTTGCTTATTGTCTTGCTCATTATGGCTTACCCAGCCTACTTTTTTTAGGATTGAAAATTCTACTTTATCTGACATAATAAAACAGAGCAAAAATTATTAAAAAATGTTACTGCAACAAGAACATCAATGATGGGTAGTAGTCACTGATTAAAAATGTTTCTAATTATTTCACAAAGTTCTAAAGTCCTGAATTAAAAAGTGTGTCTGTGTGTGTCTATGTGTGTACAAGCCTGGAGGTCTTTAGACAACTTTGTGAAGTAGCTTCTCTTTTCCTTTCCAACTTTACATGTGTTCTAGAGATCAAACTTTCATTAGGGTTGCACCAAAAACACCTTTACCCACTAATCCATCTTGCCAGTCAAGCCCTGAGTTTTTATGGTATAGATATAAAACCCCAAAGGCACTCTCCCCACATCTGTCCTAAACATTTATACATTATTAATACAAAGTTGAAACATTACTGTCAGTTATAATTAACCAGACTACTCCATTATGTTTCTCTTCTTTATAGAAGATATTTAAAAAATCACTGTCAAATCAAGAGATTACCAAAAAGTGTACCGGCTGGGAGTGAAGAATTTTATTATTAGCAGGGCAGTGGTGGTGCACGCCTTCATTCCCAGCACAAGGGAGGCAGAGGCAGGTGGATCTCTGTGAGTTCAAGGCCAGCCTGGTC
>LOJH01059331.1:0-11280 GCA_001685095.1 Ellobius talpinus
GTATAAGCTAGCCGTGCGGGAGCCGGGCGGGACGAAAAGCAGGCCTGCCCCCCCATCACTACACTTGGTCTTGTGTGTTGTCCTTTGTTTGGTGTTTTTGTGTATCTGACTAAGATGGAAATAATGGGACAGGCCCCCTCTTCTCCCCTAGATCTCTGCCTAGCCCATTGGAAGGATGTGCAAACCACAGCTCATAATCAAGGGGTGGAAATTCACAAGGGAAAGTTTGTTAAGTTTTGAACCTCAGAATGGCTCACTTTTGGTTTCTACTGGTCCCTGGAGGGGAGTTTTGATGCCAGACCCATTGGGCTGTGGAGGAAATTGTGTTTCAACCCAGAACTGAACATCCTGATCAGATACCCTACATCATAACATGGAGAAGTCTGGTAGAAGGGCCTCCCTCTTGGATTAACACTTTTCTTCCCCAACAGGTTAAGGTACTGGTGGCAGAGAAGAAACTCCCACTGACTGGGGGCCCTTCAGCCCATCCAGCTCCAGTTTTTCTGGGTGGGAATACTGAAGAAGATATTTCCCTCCCCCTCCTTATACCCATACCCCATCTCCCAGGCCTGCGCCAGCAGTGGCCCAAGGGGACCCCCCCATCCAGGGGGAAGGCCTGGCCAGGGGCACCAGAAGATGGATAGGAAGGACCCCTGAACTGGATTTGAGGGCCACTGGGCTCTCAGTCAAGATGGAAATCAACCCTTTCATTACTGGCCTTTTGCCACCAGTGATCTCTACTGTCTCAGAATGCTCCTTTCTCTGAGAACCCCCGACACTTGATTACTCTCCTCAAAACTGTTCCTTTCACCCACCATCCCACTTGGGGAAATTGTCAACAGCTCTTACAGGTCCTGTTCACTATGGGGGAGAGAGACTGGGTCTAGGTAGGAGTCCGAAAATTGGTTCTAGGCCCCAAAGGGAGCCTACATCAAAACAGGCTCTCAGCGATGCCACATTCCCTCTAGCTTACCCCGAATAGTACTACAACATGGCTGAAGGTAAGGGGAGTCTCCTAGTGTATCGCCAGACTCTATTGGTGGGTCTCAAAGTGGCTGTGGGTTGGCCTGCAAATTTGAGCAAGGTCTTTGGTGTTAGGGACCAGATGAAAGCCCAGCTGTGTTTTTGGAAATGACTACAGGAGGCTTTCAAGAGATAGACACCACAAAATCCAGAGTCATGGGAAAGTGTGGTGGCCTTGGCTTGGGCCTTTAGTAACCGGGGAGCCCCAGACCTTAGAAGGAAACTGCAAAAACTAGAGCACTTAGGAGGGAAAGGCATTGGAGAGTTCGTTGCAGAGGCTGAGAAAGTGTGCAATGGCAGGGAGAGTGCAGAGAGAAGAGCAGAGGAGAAAAGAGCGGCAGGAGAACCATCACCTTGCTAGTGTGCTGTGGCTGCTACAGTGGAACGGAGGAGCACAGAGGGCAGCTACGGTGCCTGGATGCTGGAGAAGAGGACAAGAAACCAAAAGGCAGTAAACAAAGGCCCTGGCTTGGAAAGAATCCGTGTGTGTTCTCAAAGGAGGAAGGGCACTGGGTGAGATGATGCCCCTGGAGGAAAGCTAAGGGCAGCAGCCAGGTCCTTAGTTTAGAGATGGACAGCGATGAGGGGAGATGGGCCTTGGCTCCCCTCCTTGAACCCAGGGTAACCCTGAGAGTGGAGGGGAAAAGATTGACTTCATGGTGGATACAGGAACTGAGAGTTCAGTATTATTAAAGGCCGGTGGGCCCATGACAAAAAGATCTGGGTTCAAGGGGCCAAAGGGGCAAAGCCTTATACATGGACCACCCAAACAATGGTGGACTTAGGAATGGGCTGGGTAACCCACTCATTTCTGGTAATCCAAGAATGTCCTTATCCCTTGTTGGGCCATGATCTATTGGCTAAAATGAAGGCCCAGACACACTTTTCTGATGAGGGAGACAAACTGCTCAGTAAAGATGAGAAACCTATTCATGTACTGGTAACTAGCAGCTTGACTGAAGAGTATAGGCTGCACCAATGGCCCTGAACCTGATTGGAGAGATGACTTCAGGAGTTTCCATCAGCCTGGGCCAAACAGGAGGGATGAAACTGGAAGTGCATTGTCCCCTGTTTATGTAGAAATTAAGCCTGTAGATCTGGTCAAAATCCACCAGTACCCTGTACCCTTAGAGGCCAAGAAAGACATCACCCCACATGTCAGATAGCTGCCGGACATGGGAGTCCTACAGCTCATGCAATCGGCCTGGAACATGCCTTTACTGCCTGTTAAGAAATCTCATGCCATTGATATCAGGCCACTCCAGTGATGTGGGATTGCCCTCTGTATGCTGTGAATGTTATTTGTTAATAATAAAGAAGCTGCTTTGGGCCTATTGCAGCACAGAATAGGGCAAGGCGGGAATTCCAAGCAGATAGAGGAGGAGAAAATAGGCAGAGTCAGGGAGACACCAAGTAGCTGCTGGAGGAGGCAGACCCCAGAACCTTGCCAGTAAGCCATGACTTCATGGTGATGCACAGATTAATAGAGATGGGTTGATTTAAGATGCAAGAGCTAACTAGAAATAGGCACAAGCTAATAGGCCAAGCATGATTTAATTAATACAGTTTCTGTGTGACTATTTCTGGTCTGGGCAGCCAGGACTGAACAAGCAGCCTCCTCCTATACTCCAGGACTTAAGGGAAGTCAATAAAAGGGGATTGACATACACCTCACAGTGCCTAACCCGTATACCTTACTCACCTCGTTGCCCCAGACTGACAGTGCTACACTGTTCTAGACCTAAAAGATGCCTTTTCCAGTGTGCCTCTGGCCCCCCAAAGCCAACCATACTTCACCTTTGAATGGCATGACCCAGAGATTGGGGTCAGCAGTCAGCTGACATGGACCAGTCTACCATATGGATTCAAAAAATTTTCCCACCAAATTTAAAGAAGTTCTACATGAGGACCTGGGTGAGTACCGGGCATAAAACTCAGATGTCAGTCTGTTGCAATATGTAGATGACTTATTGATTGCAGCCATGGATCGGGAGACTTGCCTGACTGGGACTGAATGGCTACTGCGAACTCTATGGGACCTATGGTACTGTGCCTCAATCAAAAAGACCCAAATCTGTAAGCAGCAGAGAACGTACCTGGGGTACCCCCTGAAGGAAGGACAGTGGTGGCTTTCAGAAGCATGTAAAAAGATGGTGCTTAAGATCCTGACCTGCACCACTGCTAGACAAATGAGAGAGTTCCTAGATACAGCAGGCTTCTGCCGCTATGGATTCTAGGCTTTGCTGAATTGGCTAAGCCTCTATAAGTGACCACCAAGGAAGGGCAGAACCTTTTATGGACAGAAAACCATCAGTAGGCCTTTGACAAACTCAAATAAAATCTGCTCTCAGCCCCAGCGTTGGGTCTGCTGGATGTGACTAAGCCTTTTCACTTATTTGTGGATGAGCATAGAGGAATAGCTAAAGGTGTCTTGACCCAATCTCAGGTCCTTGGAAATGACCTGTGGCCTATCTGTCCAAGAGCATCCTTGGAAATGACCTGTGGCCTATCTGTCCAAGAAGTTAACCTTGTGGCAGCTGATGGCCCCCTGTCTCTGCATAATAGCGGCTGTGGCCTTACTGGTAAAGGATGCAGATAAATTGAATCTGGGACAAAATGTTATCATAACTACCCCTCATGCTTTGGAGGGAGTCCTTAAGCAGCCCCTGACAGGTTGCTGAGCAACGCCAGCATGACTCAGTATCAGACATTGCTACTCAGCCCCGCCAGAATAACATTTCAGGTGCCCACAGCCCTGAACCCAGCCACCCTACTACCTGACCCAGACTCGGAAGTGCCTTTGCATGACTTCTCTGGAATTTTGGCTTAGGTACACTATGGCTGACCTGATCTGAGGGACACTCAGATCAGGCCTGATGTGGAAGTCACCTGGTACACCTGGAGCAGTTTTGTACAAAATGGACAGAGGGACGCGGGGGCAGTGACCACTTCAGAGGAGGTAATCTGGGATGAGCAATTCCTATAGGTACGTCCACTCAACAGGCAGAATTAGTGACCTCGACTAAAGGTCTAGAACCCAGACAGGGACAGTACCTGCTATGTGTTTGCCACCGCTCATCTCCGTGGGGCGATGTATAAAGAAAGGGGACTACTGACTGCGGAGGGAAAAACTATTAAAAATAATAAAAAAAATTCTGACCCTCCTCAAGGTCCCATGGAAACCCAAGAAAGTGACCATCATACATTGTCCAGGGCACCAGAAAGGGGATGGGCTCAACAATTTGGCTGATAAAACTGCCCAGGAAGTAGCAGTGTAAACCAGCCCAATCCTGGCTACAACCCTGGTAGATCCAGGATCCCCTGCCTTACCTGAAAATCACAAATACATGGGGAGGATCTGGCCTGGATAAAATCCCTCCCCATGGTGCAATGCCTGGAAAGATGGTGGCGATCATCAGATAGCACAATTATTCTGCCTGACCATCTGGGCAGACACTGCTCCAAAAGATTTACCGCTCCTCTCATGTGGGGATTTGTAGGATGCAAGATCTGTTGAGACACTCAAAAACTAAAATCAGAGATGGATAGCAAAAAATTGCAGACATAGTCTCTCAGTGCAAGGCCTGTGTG
The DNA here is from genome assembly GCA_001685095.1 of Ellobius talpinus. Taxonomy (NCBI): domain Eukaryota; kingdom Metazoa; phylum Chordata; class Mammalia; order Rodentia; family Cricetidae; genus Ellobius; species Ellobius talpinus. Next base: position 4,615 of record LOJH01059331.1, read on the forward strand.
CTGACCAATGATGCTGCCAGTCCTAAAAATCCTGAACCTGGCTCAGAGGAAAAAAGCCTGGTGTGTATTGGGAGGTAGATTCCACAGAAATTAAACCTGGCAAGTATGGGCAGAAATATCTGTTAGTGTTTATAGACACCTTCTCAGGCTGGATGAAAGCACGAGACAGCACAGGTGGTGGCAAAAATGCTCCTAGAAGATACCTGGCCCAGGTATGGATTTCCCACTGTGACAGGATCAGACAATGGACCAGCTTTTGTGTCCCAGGTAAGTCAGAATTTAGCCACTGCACTGGAGAGTTATTGGAAATTACATTGTGCTTACAGACCCCAGAGTTCAGGGCAGGTAGAAAGAATGAACAGAACTCTAAAAGAGACCTTAACCAAATTAGCCTAGTAGACTGGCACAGATTGGATGATCCTCCTTCCCTTTGCCTTGTTTAGGGTTAGGAACTTGCCCCATCAGATGGCACAGACACCCTTTGAGATTATGTTTGGGACCCAACCCTGTATTATTCCCAACCTGCAGACAAATCTCCTGGTGGAGCTGGATGATAGAGACTTCCTTGATGCCATACAAGGAGTCCAATGGGCACACAAGCATGTACAGCCAAAGCCCAGGGCCCTTTATGAGTCTGGTGTGCCTCCTGAACCCACAGGTTCTGGCCAGGGGACTGGGTCTATGTTAGAAGACATCGCAAGAGCCCAGGTAAAAGGGACCTTTCGTCACCCTGCTGACGACACCTACTGCCATTAAGGTTGATGGCATAGTCTCCTGAATCTATTACACTCCTGCCAGACCTGCAGATCCCTTTGCACTCAAAGTCTACAGAGGAGAAGGATGGGAAGTTCTTTTAAGTAGGCTGGTACAGTTCAAAGAAAGTCTTCGAACTATTCAACTAATGGTTGCTGGATACCAACCAACCAGTGGTAACAGATGTCAGAGGAAACTCAGAGGGGCTTGATGGAATTAGATGAGCTGGGACAAAGACCCATGATTGGGTTCTCATAGGCACAAGAAAGAGAATGAAGGAGCAGGACAAACTCCATTCTGAGAAAGAACTCCATTTTAGCTGCACTTGACCTAGGGCTGACCCAGCTTCAGTTAAAGTCAAAATAACATTTCTAAGAAAAACCACAAACTGTGCCTGCCCCTGGTCAAAGTGACCCCACCTTGTGGCCAGCCAAAGACTAGCAACAATGTTTGCTTAAGATGTCCTTGTGGGCATTTGATAATTGCTGTTTGGAAGCTCCCCTAGACCCAGCCAATGAATTCAAAAGTCACCTACCTTTACTGAATTTATATCCAATCATGTAACGCCAAGGCTGTGCCACCATGCTTGAGGTTTTTCCCTTTAAAAACTCCCTGTTTTAAAGGTTCAAGACTGGTCAGCTCCACCGGCTGCATCGGAGTGCTGGATGATGATCCAAACTTGAGTTTGTAGTCAATAAACCCGTGTGCTTGCATCAGATACTGGCTCTGTGGTGGTCTTGTTTGGTGGTCTCATCACAGGAACAACAAAAACACACCTAATGTGACTACAAGTTTGATTATAATAGGTGACTAATTACTAAGCTGCAACCATCTATATATTGTATAAGCTTAGATTTAGGAAGAGACAAAGAGAGTAAATCAGAGGCCAGAGCCTGGCCCAAATAGATGCAAGCTATGCTGGAATCCCAGGGCAAGGCAGTCCAAGTGACTTGGGTGGAAAGGTGAGTGTCCAGGTCAGTCCAAGTAATCTCTTGATTAGGGATCAAGAGAAATGGAAAAGAAGGCATCCCTCTGAGGGGATGGTGGAGAGGAGAGGTTGGGGTGGAGAGGAACTACTGAAGAGTTAGTAGGAGAGCCTGAACCAAGTGGTAGGTTTGTACTATCGGGTTTCTTTAAACTGCAAGCATGGGAGTGTTAAAGGGGATGATGGGGGGGCGAAGGTTTTTTTCTTAAGAGTCAGAGATAAGAGGTTTCAATCCCTCAAGACTGTGGAAAGAGAGTGGGCACTGACCCTGGGTGATGCAATTGGTAGGGTTTTGTAATTGGATGATGAAAGGGGGTGGTATTTGGCTATCGAGGGATTTGAGTGACCCATACTCATGGCTCCACCCGGGAGGCCAATAAAGGAAGTGACATATCAAAAGGTATGTCTTGGAGAAGGAGGAGAAAGACAACAGCTGTTGAGCCCAGAGTCAAGGAGATGGGGGAGGGGAGCGAAGAAAACAGAGGCTCCTACTTTGTCCTTTCCCTGCAAGAGGATGGCACATGCTGGTACCACTAGGAAGGAGTTGGGAAAGGTACCACCTCAAAGATACAACTGAGTGGTGGGGTTTGGTGAGGTTGGTAAGGCTGCTCCCCGCAAAAATAGGGGAACTAGAAGGAGAGGTGGATCCCCCAAACTCTGTCAGAACCAAGTAAATCCAGAAGGAAGGAGATGGGACACCCAAATACCATAATAACTACATGGGGTTCCCAGTTGGAGATGACAGTGGTCAGGCCAAGGGAGTTTTATTCCCAAAATAGTGTCATGCCACACAGTCTGTATAGGTTTTTAACTATTAACCACTGTGTTACAAGTTTGAAGCCAGCCCCTTTGTTACAGATTTTACAGATTTTGAACCATACCCAATATACTTATACATTTTGATATACAGAAATCTTACATGATAGTTTTACAAATTTTAAGATTCATACCTGAGCAAAAGTATTAGAGACTTAAACCAAAACCAAAAAGAGTATGAGATGAGTAGCAATAGTCCCTGGTGGGAAGAGTCTGTTCTTTTGTCCAGTTTTGCTCTCCTTTTCCTGTCACGTCATCGGGTGACCCACCTGACATGGGACAGAGATTTTGGAGGAAACTTTAAGCAAGTACACTTGCCTCTAGAGGACAGAGCCAAAATCCAATTCTAGAGTCAGCTTTTCACTGAAGTGGAACAGCACAAAACAACAATATAATACAGCCCGTACCTAAAAGATACCCAAATCCCTGTAAAGCTGAATCCAAGTAAGCTGAGAACAAGTAAGGCTGGGAGATGGGAAATTTCTGAACTCTGGCTATAGAGGAGAGAGCTGAAAGATACGCCAGCCCTCAAGGTGTGTATGTGGAGTGTGTGCATGCCAGAGCTGGCCTGCTCCTTGACTCTCTCCCTCACCAGCCCTGTCTGGCTCCCAGCTCCCAAATCATGGTAACTTAAAAAGACAGAACATTAGACCAGGCGGTGGTGGTGCACGCCTTTAATCCCAGCACTAGGGAGGCTGAGGCAGGCAGATCTCTGTGAGTTTGAGGCCAGCCGGGTCTACAAGGGCTAGTTCCAGGACAGCCAGAGCTACATAGTGAAACCCTGTCTCAAAAAACAAAAACAAACAAACAAAAACAAAATAAAAGACAGAACATTCACACAGTGCGGTGGGGGTGGGGCAGACAAAAACAAACAGGGCTTGAAATGGAGATGAGAGAAAGCTTGAACAGAGAAATGGAATCTCTTTCCATTTCCGATTGCTCCCAGCAGTTGTAAAAGTGCTGAACAATCTTAGGATCTGGGGTGCCGTTTGGCAGCTCTCTGGTTTGGTTGTCTAAGGGATATTGAGGCCAGATTTAATTCCAAAAGTAATAAATTTGTGGCCCTTTAGGTCAGATGCCAGGTGGAGGGTGTGGGGGTTTTATAAATGGCATCCAAGGGAGAAGAAGAGGGTATGGATGATGCTGTTCCCATGGATGAGAGAGACAGAAATCAAAGTCTGTATTGAGGGTGTCCTGAAGACTCAGAGAGGACCAAGAGAATGTCGATCAATAAGTGGCTCTTCACAGTAACCATACTTAGGGGAGGTCAGGGCTAATAGTCCTAGGAGATTCAGTACCTGGTAGCAGGGCTTTCTACAAAGCCAGAAGGCAAAAACGGGGAAAAGAACTCAGAAAGAAGGTCTCATCCACAGGACAGGGTTGGAGACGGGTGGTGGAAGGGGCCGGCTGTAGCCTGAAATAGCGGCTTGGGAGTCCTCTGCCCCAAGTGGACCAGAGGGGCGCAGGAGACTCAGCTCACTTCTTTGGACTCAGGAAAGCGTTCCCACCAACCGAGGGGAAACTTCCTGAGTTGTTGCTGGTAGATGAGGTGCCAAGTGATAGGTGAGCTGGAAGGAAAGCCTGCTGCAGGTGGACTGGAGATGGAGGACAGGGACCCAGTGAGCTCAGACCCCGGGGGGCAGAACAGACCCCTGGAGAACCTGTTCAAGTCATGGAACTAATGAAAGAGTTTTCTGGCACAAGGGGATCTTGGCGACTGGGAGCCAAGGAAAACCGTAAAGTCACACCACACATCAAACCTCACACAAGGAAAACCACAAAGTCACACCACACAACAAACCTCACACAAGAGATTTATTGGGCAAAACCACAGGATGGCAGCTTCCTCTGAGTGGAACAGAGAAAGCAGTAGATTGGGTGGAAGGGTGGGCTTCTGGAGGGTCTTTAGAGCATGCGCAGTGAGCTACTGGAAAAGTACAGCGTGGTCAGAAGTTGCTTGGCTGTGAATCCTGAGTCGTGGGGGTCAGGATTTCCAAGTCCCTGGTTTGGGCATTGGCCAGTTACTAGTCTGTTACTCTCTACTTAATCTGGCCAGGAGATTTGGAGAAACTATAAGTACCACCAGTTCTTCCTATGCCAGCCAGAGCAGGAGAGACAGACTCCCTCAGGAGGGAAGAAGCCAGGAGGCCGACTCTATGCCTGGTCCCTTCTCTCCCCAGCATACAATGGGCAGCTTCACATATGGATAATGGCCGCATAGGCAGATGTTATCTGAGGTTGCAGGAGCACCCCTGTTTTTCCCCTAAGAGAAGCACCACCAGCACATTCCAGTTACAGGCATATAGGTGGGGAGGAGAGACCCTTGCCTCCCTCGTGGGTTATGTTTCCTTCTCTTCCAGTGACTTGTATAATTGGAAGACCCCAAGCCCTCCCTTCTCTGAAAAGTCACCGGCCCTCACAGTCTCTCAGAAACTGTCTCTTACACTCAAAGCCATCCTGAGATGATTGTCAGCAAGTCCAGGCCACCCTGTTCACAGCTGAGGAATGATGCAGGATCTGGGTGGAAAGCAAGAAGATGGCTCAGGGGCTGTGTAGAGGAATCGATGTTGGACAGTGAAGCCCAGATAGAACAAACCTTCCCATCTGTTATGATTTGCTAGCCTTCCTTGTCAGTACCTGTCTTTTAAGAGACAAACTGCCCACTCCCAATCTCCCCCTTCCCGCCAAGGCAAGCTGGTTTGAGCTCTCTTCCCTGCTCTCTCTGTCCGCCATTCTTCTGAAGAGGCAGCTCTCTGCCTCTCTCCCCCCTCCTCTTCTCTCCTCTTTCTTTCTCCCTCTCTCCCTCCCCCACACCCCTTATAATAACTTCATACTCAATCTCTGTCCACATGGCATATTCTGTTTCCTACCGGCTGTGGTTCCCCACACACCATGGGACCTGCCAGGGTCACTCATGCCTAAATCTTTCATTGGTGCTGTCAACATGGCAAGCTCTCCCTTGCAGTTGAGGACAGATGGGGATCATGCAAACCTTCTGTATGATCACTTTTCCAACTCAAAATCACTGGAATTCTATAGCCAACACTGAGACTAGTGGTAGATCCCTCCCCCCACCTCTGGCCATGCCTTCATGAGTATGGATTCAACTTGGCAGTGGTTCCCAGTGGTTCCTGTGTGAAAGACCCAGTACTGGTCAACCACTTGCCTATTGGGCTTAAAGTCCCTCACTCTGCCCTGACCCCATGTAATGACGTAGGGGTTTGGTTTGTGCCCATGTATTCTCACTGCCCCTGGACCTTGCAGGTGACTACCCAAGGCCAGCCTGAGTCACAGTCCATGCTGAACCTCTGGGACATTGGAGGTCAATCTCTTGGACTTCCTTTTTTCCTCACTCATAGAAACGTGCCTCCCCCTCAGATATCAAGATACATAGCTGCCTATCGTCAGCTTACATTCCACCAATGATCGGTAGTTGGAAGTGTGGCTTCTACTCTTTGTCCCTTCTCTGTGTTTGTCTGCCTTTCATTCCCAGTATGTATTAAAGCCATGCTAAACTCTGTCCTGCCAGTGCGGCTAAGCCTGTCTGAGCCTGACTACAGCAGAATCTGTCACCTGTTCACAGAGCCCTGTCTCTGCCACTTCTACACCATGGGTCCCTCTTCACACCTGCAGGCAGGTGGTCCAAGGCATGTGGGGATCCTGGACTTCGACCTGCTACCAGCCCACTTTCCATCTCCTGCCTTCTGGGATTCTCTACACAACACAGGCTACTGACTCCTGAAATAATCACACAGAAACTATATTATTTGCAATACTGTTTGGCCAGTAGCTTAAGCGTATTGCTAGCTAGCTCTTACATCTAGAATTAATCAATTTCCATTATTTTATATTTAACCACAAAGTTTGTGGCCTACTGACAAGGTTCCAGCTGGCAGCTCGTGTCTTTCCCCTCTGGTGGCTACATGGCAAGTCTCACTGACTCTGCCTTCTTTCTCCCAGCATTCAGCTTAGTTTTCTCCACCTAGCTCTATTCTGCTAAGCCACTGACTGAAACAACTTCTTTATTCATTAACCAATAAAAGCAACACATATACAGGAGAACTTCCCACACCATTTCCCCTTTTCTGTTTAAATAAAAAGGAAGGTTTTAA
>LOJH01059333.1:0-11279 GCA_001685095.1 Ellobius talpinus
GGACGAAAAGCAGGCCTGTGCCCCCCCTTTCACTACACAGGAGCTTATAGTTAAGAGATTGCCAGAACCTCAGGAGAGACTTAGGGCTTTTAAACATTGTTGAGACTGAAAGACAATTGGCACTTGGGAATCTGCACTTAATACATTTTGCATTATGGTATGGCAGCAAGTTATGGGGGCCAAGGACTGGAATGTCATGGCTTGTATGAGAATACCCTTCACGGGCTCATGTATTTGAATACTTCTTCAACAAGAACATGTCTTATTTACATGTTTAGTCTCCAAGTGCTAGGATAAGGTCCTTATGTTCTGATCTTTAACTTTAATATTAGTGTCTCTTCAACACTTATTATTTTCTTTCTGTTTAAAATAAATTGCCTTTTAAATCTGGAATTTTTGTGTTTCTTTAATAGTAACCTTAATGAAAAAGGTTCAATAGGTTAAGGTCTTAGATAATTGTTTCCAAAAGAAATGTTTTGCTTTACTTTCTATTCATAAGAGAATAAAGACACAGTCAACTAATAGTATGTTTTTATCATTGTCCATGAGCAAAGGCTTTCTTCTGTTTGAGTTCTACTTGTTAATGTTAGTGTTAATGTTCCTTTGCCAAAGTTTGAAACTGTCTTAAACCGAAACCATAAAGAAATCATGAATTTAATCTGTCAGTTTAATCCCAAAAGAATGCTGAAAATTGATGGTGCCAACATTTTTAATAGCAAATTGGTTTTGAGCTTAACTTCATCGGCTTGTACAATTACCAGTGAACTGTGCTTGCAGATGGACCTCACTTTTTTGAAACATTGCATCATGCTAAGCTGAACTGAAGGACATGAGTAAAGTCTTTTTAAAATGTTATGCTGGCTCATCTTCTCCAGCCACAGTTTTCAACACAAAGTGCTTCGCAAAATGCTGTTCTGACTATTTCTTATCCTTATTATCTGGAGTTCCTTATCACTAACAAAATTGTCTTCAGGAGGAAATGCCTGTTTAAAATCTTCAAAGCAGAGTTATAAATTTGCAAATTACATGGTTGATATAAAGATTTTGAGAAACATCATGTTGTATTTGGGTTCTGCTGAAACTTTTCTTCCCTTGGTTAACTCTTGAGTAGATTTGTGCAGAAGAAAGTCTGTGTTTCTGTCCTTCCAAGTGAACATGTCTCTAAAGCACATCATGAACAAACAAAGCAGTAAGCTTTTGTTATTTGGCAAGAATTCAAAATCAGCTTTGTTTACTAAGTACTCATTTGTGAAATCTGTGATTTGAGGAGATCCCTTGTTCAAGAGTGTGATTTGGGATTCCTCTCTGTATGCTGTGCTGTGAAGATGTTTTATTACCATTGGTTAATGAATAAATCTGTTTCAGACAATGACTTAACAGAGCAAAGCCAGGCAGGAAATCTGAACAGAGATACATAGAGAGAGTAGACAAAGTCAAGGAGACATGTAGCTGCCAAAGGAGAAGGGCACCAGAAACTTACCACTGGTAGGCCACAGCCTCGTGGTGATGCACAGATTAATAGAAATGGGTTAATTTAAGATGTAAGGGTTATCCAAGAACTTGAGTCACTGACTAAGCAGTGTTGTAATTAATATAGTTTCTGTGTGATTATTCGTGTAGGGAGGCCAGAAAATCAAGTGCAGTCACTGACTACAAGAGTGTGCTCTGCTCTTTCTTATATTTTCATAATGTCACATGGTAGTGAGGTGTTTCTGAAACAAACATTTTTGTGTTTGGGTTAAGGACTCATAGACCATATGGGGATACTTCATTTCCTGAAGTTCTAAATTCAAGAAGTTATATTACTGTCATTATCCATGGCACATGAACTTCAAAGAGAGAGCCTTGAATAAAATGCTAATGAATATTGACTTTAAATTTCTAGTTCACAAATAAAACAGTGATTAAAAATACCACTCATGTTTTGCTCATATTTTACTTAAGACTTTTTTGTGTGTGTGAATGAAGTTGGCAATATCTTAGCAATGATGTGATTTTTACTAGACTCTCTGTTCTAGAATGCAGAAGTCCTGCTCATCAACCAGATAAGTCACAAGAACCAAGGGGCAAATAAAAACAAAGAGTGAATAAAAAACCACTATCATCTAATAGGAGAACCAAATGCTAGTGGAGCTACACCTCAAAAACACAGTGATGGCCATTCAAGTGGCTCTCAGATGACAGAGCACATTGTGTAGCTTGGAGAAGATAGAATCAAATCTTTCTTTGCTATGTATCATAAGTTTCATATTGGTCAATCACTTTGGACCCTCTTAGCCTCTGCTGTCAGTAAAATGAGAATGAAGCTACACATGGCAGCTCATGAAAGCTGTGGCTACTTAATCAAAGTCAATAATTGGCACAATGGGCCATGTAAATATAAAATAAAAGTAGCAGTTATTAAATAATACATTAAAAGTTACCTTTCATATTAATGAGTTTTTACATTATCCATACCTAAAACCAAATGACCAAAAGATCTAAATACTAGGTGACAAATGCTGTTAGAAAGTTATCAAATAGATTTTTAAGAAGTTAGTATCAACAATCATAACATTGAATTCAAGAGAAATGACTGAGACAAAGAAGGTTCTTAGTCTGATTTTCCTTTTGAAAGAGTAATTGTAGATGTTAGAATAGCCTATAATAGAATAGGTCAAAACAGAGAGATGATGGCAAGTTTTTTGTTCCGTTTTGTTTTTTCCCCCATATTAAAAGAAACCTAGAGGTAAGCAGATCAGAGCTGTGGTGCAGGCCTAATAAGATATTAGAAGCCCAAGTTTCCTCTGCTATACAAATCTTTTAACGTTAACTCCATTTTCCAAGTCACTAGGTGGCTATTGGATCTCTGACCATCACACCAATATTCCAGCAGAAGAAAGTAGAGAAAGTAAATGTGCTATGAAATATTTGTTTACACTGTGTCTCTTCCCAAGGCACCTTCTGATTGGTTTAATAAAGAGCTAAATGCTTAGTAGCTGGGCAGGAGAGAATGGGCAGGACTTCTGGAAAGAGAAAAGGAAACTGAGAGGAGGTATCTAGGTGTATGATTTCGCCAGCTGATTCAGAACAAGTCGGATGTGTGGTAATAAGAAGAGTTACCTGAACCACATGGCCAAATGTAGATTAAAAAAATACAGGTTAATTAAGTTAGAAAAGCTAGTTGGGAAAAACCCTAAGCTAAGGCCAAGCTTTTATAATTACTAGTAAGTCTCTGAGTCATTATTAGCAGGCTGATAGTCCAAAAACAGTCTGACAATAAAGCTTTCTACATAAATTCTTTTAAAACAAATTTAAAAGTGCCACTTACATTATCATGGCAGTCTTAAATACAGCAGAGATATATAATATCCAAACAAGGCATGTTGCCACCCATCTGAATATCAGGATTCTATTATAGATACAACATTTAGCCTAAGTTTTGGGTAAGCAACTAGCAATCTCAATTGCAAGTTCTATCCTACAAAGAAGCATATCTGTAGGGAACATTGTTGTACAAATACAAGAAGTAAAGTAAAGTAAAAATGTACAATCAACTAAAGAAACTATATAGAGCAGAATTAACAAGTGAATACAAAATATATCTGTTATAACTAAAAGCACAGAACATCTTACAGGGTCCATCAGATGAAACACACACATAAACACATACATACATACACATACACACTTTGAGAAATGCACATTCACATTCACAAGTACATACACATACATGCATATACATTTACACACTTGAACATAAAAGCATGTATATACACTGTTCACACATTCTCATATACACACATGAGACAGAACAGTTATATATTATGAGAAAGAGATCTCTTTAACTATAGGAGAATATAATATATAAAATTACATAACAGTAATTTAGAAAAATAGTTTCATGGATAATTTAGAGAACCAAAGTTTAATTAAGAGGAGAAAACTGAATAAATAAGTAAATAAACACTAATCTTAGGATCCCATGAAAGATTTTTTTTCTCAAAAGGCACGATTCACTGTTAAACAGTTAAGTTAATCAGAACTCAAGAAACATAAGTTCCAGCCTTTAAAATTATCCCAAAGAAAGACAAAATTGTAGTTTCCAGTTAATAAAAATAATAATACAATAAAATTATTCTACTAAATAAACCTGACCAGAAGCATAATGACAAAAAGAACAACCATTAATCTTCAGAAGATAAATGTAAAACCCCAAAGTATTAGCAAACACTCTGAACATTCTCTGAAAAGAAGAAGTTAAATATGATAGTGTTAGAGATGAATTAATTCTCCTTGGAGGCCATAGGAATAAAATCATAGACAATTTTGGTATACAATTGAAAGGTAATTGGTAACATTAATATCCATTCATATGAGAAGTAAAATTCAAGCAATGATGGATAACATTTTAAGTATAAACATTCCATTCAAATAGCTGTCATCATATTTAGTCTAAGACTATAATACAATTTGAGATTTATAAATAATACAAGTATGAAACTCATTGTTCTTTATTTAACTTATTTTTGGAAGTGAGTGTTAAACAATGTAATTTCAGTAAAATGAAGTGTATTCTTTTGTGCTTTTAAGATCAACTCTATTTATGTGCATTCACACACACACACAAACACACACACACACACACACACACACAATGTCTATGTGCCAGATGTTCCAAGAGCTGGAGCTACAGGCCATTGTGAGCTCTCCAATGTGGGTCATCTGAGAATCAAACATGGGCTCTCTGCAAAAGTATTATGTGCTTTAATCAACGGAGCCACCAGTTCAGCTCCTGGAATACATACTGATGTCAAGAAGAGAGGAACAAGTGTTATCTTATTCTTTTCTCATACAATACATCCTGACGATAGCCTTCCCTCCCTCCACCTCTAGTTTCCACCCCTCTCCCCAAGATCCACTCCTCTATTTCTCTTCAGGAAAGAGCAGGCCTCCCGGGGATATCATCTGAACAAGCCATGACAAGTTACAAAAGTCTAGGCACAAACCCTCAAATCAAGGCTAGATGAAGCAACCCAGGGTTACAAGAAAAGAATTACAAAAGCAGGCAAAAAAAAAGTCAGAGATACCCCTAGTACCACAGTTAGGAGTTAGGAGTCCCTCAAGAACACCAAGCTAAACAACCACACATATATGCAGAGGACCTAGCACAGAGCTATGCAGGCTCCATGATTACCGCTTCCTTCTCTGTGAGCCCCTGTACACCATACTTAGTAGATTCTATGGGCCGTGTTCTCTTGGTGTCCTTGATCCTTCTGGTCCCTACAATCCTTCCGCCTCATCTACATCAAGGTTCCTTGAGCTTCACCTAATGTTTGGCTGTGAGTCTCTGCATCTGCTGAGAGGTGCAGTTTTTAATAGTCTCCAAAAAATATGATTTATGTAAAGGAATAAAAGCAAAAAGAAAAACTATTTTCTTGTTAAATTAGTTTAACAAATTAAGAAATTTGTTAAATTAATTTTAGAAATAAAGCAACTGAAAAACTGTTATAATAAACAAGAAATATAGTAATTGTTCATACATGAGCACAATAGGTTTCTTATATACTTACAACAATAACTAATAGATTTTCTACATTATTTATGGAAAAGAAAGATCATTCTTTTCTGTTGTAGTTCAATTTCTGGCAAGTGAAGCTACAATGCAATACCAAGTGCATGCCAAATAGTAAAATATAAGCTATCTAGGAAGATTTATGAAGAGAAAAATAAAATGCCTGTCATCTATCTACCTGTTTATTTATCCCTTATGTAGACTTCGTATCCTATGTCTTCTGTCTAACGTAAACCTATACTTCAATGTTATCAATGGTCAGAGCTTGCAACAAATACCATAAATCTTTCACAGGTTATTGAGCTACAAGTAAGACATAATTTGCATACTTTATACAGAATTACTGTTTCAGTCATCATTTTGGCTTCTGCAAAACACACAGAATTTCACAGTCATGGCCATAATTAAAATGTGGAACAGTTCCACCTGTTTCAAAAGATTCCTCATTCTCCTGCTCAGTCAACCTTCCCCCAAATCCTACAGCTACTTTTCTTTTGCTATCATTGAGTCTTTTCTAGGACCTGATATAAACCATCCCAGCACTTGGGAGACTGAGGCAGAAGAATCCTCAATTCAAGTCCAGTCTGACTATATAATGAGACCCTAACCTTACCAATGGACTTTACATCTTAAGCTCTCCTGTAGATATTTTGTATTATTTCATTTTACATTGAAATTTTATTTTTCTGTTAAAATTTGTGAGCATCTTTGTATATGTTAACTGGTTGTTTGTGTATATTTGTTACCAATTGTTCATATACTTTGTACATTTTAAAAATCATTTGTCCTAATAATCAATTAAAATAGTTTGAATGCCTTCTGTAACAGTCAAGCATTGGTAATAATGTTCTGAAGAAGAGCAACAGATAAAAAAGAGATGCCCTTCTTGAAATGAAAACACACTAGAAATAGAACCAAAGGCATATAACTCTGTGGGTTACAATAAAAATGTTAATTCAAGAGGCTTATCACAACTTCAATTAATGGTCTTGGAATACCTGGCAATTTTGAAGATAGCACCCACAATCTATAACCAAATTCTAAATGACAAAAAAATCAGTTAAAATTATACAATCTAGAGGGTAAAAGTGCATGCAAGCTAAGTATTCATTCATACAGCCAACAAATATGTTTAAGCACCTCCCATGTGCCCAGGTATGGCTTAATTACCCTTACAAGCCCTGCAGGTGAACAACAGTAAACAAAGCAATGTGCTTCTTGCCATTACAGAACTTACTAGAACTCTATAGAGAGGAATCAACAATAAACAGGGTAGTATCTGAAGCAGCTAAGCATTAAGTAAGATAATGCCACAGGAAAGCTGGTGAGTTAGCTTGGTGGGTAAATATGTTTGCCACTAAGCCTGAGAACCGAGTTCCATCCCTGGGGTGGACCCACATTGTGCAAGGAGACAACCAGTTCCCATGGGATATCTTCTGACTTCTGCACTTCTCTGTAGCATATATGTGTTTGTACACATAAATAAATAACACATAAATAATTTAGGAATACTAAAAATAAATTTGGAAGACGCACCACCAAAATTCATCAGTACATCACAAAACTAGAAAGAGATGGAGCTTGGATTACAACTTTAATTTTTTTGTCTTTTGTCATAATAATGCTTAAATATAACAACCTTCTGATGATAGAATATATGTTTTCTCCTCTGAGTTTCTAAATTTTCTTTTCTTCATCATAGTGAGCATATTACTTATGCAAAAATGATTAAAAGTTTTCAAAATGAATTAAGCAGTGTACAGAAAGTAAAAACTTGCCTTTTTATTGGGAAAGAGGGACAAGAATTTAGCTTAATCCCCAGCCTAGCAAACAAGTGAACAAGCAAGGAATAAACAAAACCTTATTAAATAAAACATAGGTTGCTTTCTTAGAAATCAGTTTTATTTATTTAACAGACACCGGCAGCACGAGAGTGTATAGTCTCAGGCCCTTGACTAAGTGCTTTGAATTTAATAATTTCTTTTGTTTCCATATTATACTCCCCATTTTCCAGATGAGAAAATGGCATGAAGTGTAATGAGCAGTGACTTGCTTAAGCTCATACCAAGACCTGACTGGAGTGCTTTAGAAAGTGTCTGAGGAGCATTAGTATGAAGAAGTCCCCCGTACTTCTGTACCTCCTTCCCCTTGCATTGATGCTACCTGATAAATACTGAAGCTGTATTCTTAGGAGTGTTTTACTTTCACTGGTTTTCATTGTGGAACCACTTTGGGATCTTGTGTTGGGAGCTGTGAACCCCCAGATCCTGAATTTCTTGTAAACAACTTGTTTTCCCCTGATCTGAGTGCCTACAGCTGCTCTGAACTGGAGACAGACCCTCAGGAGATACTGATGGCAGGGGAGTGGTTTCTGGTGTGTTTGGCTGGGACGTGGCTATCCCTATATAAGCTGCCCCTGAACACAATAAAGGGGGCATTCTTGGAGCATTTCTGTTCCAAGGATGACTCATGTCTCTGTCTGTGTGTCTTTGTGTGTTTCAATCTCCAGCCCCTTACCCGGTTCACGAACAGGATGTAGCGCATGGAGCGCAGATGGGCATTGCACACCACAATCTTGCAGTTCAAGGGGATACGTCTAGAGATTCAGACCAAACACTAAATACTGAAATCCTGGAATAAAGCTTTTGTAGGATTCCAGATAATTCTTGTAAACCACCAGCCTTGAAAAAGTCACTTCCTCTGTGAACAGAATGTTCCAAATCTTACTCTTTTTGGCACAGTGGTTCCATGGTTATTAGTGGGCTTTTTTGTATTTGTTTGGTACAACATGTCGCATAGCTTAAGGCTGACACATTATCTGTAATCAAACTTTGATCAATACAGTTTTCCAGTTACATTATGCAATTAAATACCTATGTTCAAAAATGGGAAATTGTTTAAATTCTTCAAATACTTTGTATTAGTGCCAAATGTAAAATTTGATTTTAATGTATAATTTTCAGGTGAAACTTTGAGGGAGCGATAAATAACAATTTCTAATTAGTTCATGGCATTCTTCTATCATAATCTCTCACAACTATGATTGTGAATTAGAGATGTTTTCTACCTTTCAGTAGATAGAAATAAATTCCCCTTGCTGTGTGTGTGTGTGTGTGTGTGTGTGTGTGTGTGTGTTTCAGTTACAGATATTTCAGTTTTATACTCCACTCTGCTTTATGGATAATTCTTGTTGTATGATTGCATATGACTTCTTGTTGCTCTTATGTAAATCTCTAACACTCATTGCGCATTAGTATGGATAACATCATATACCATTAGATATAATTATGGAAAATGAAGACCTGAGGAAATTATGAGGTGACCCAAGGACAAATACATTTCCCTGATAATTTAGATGAGTAGAAATTCTGTGACAGTTTGGGGCATTTGCATAATTACTTTACTTTTATACTTCACTTGGTTTTTTATGAAGTTAATACATAAACACTTAAAATTTTTATTTTAAGATAAATTGTCCATGACAATTGTGAATTAATCAAAAAATGCTTCCCCTCAATACCCAGGCATTATTAAATCTTTCTGTTCCATTTTCCATACCTGCAGTATTCTATAATAGTAATATGTAACATAACAAGCAAATATATCCAGAATGCTCACCTAATATTAATAAGTCCCCATAAACCTGGGCTCTAACTTTTTCAAAGACTATGCTTTTACTTTTAAAATCTCCTTTGTCTGAAAATCTTTAAATATTGTTACAATTTTAAAAAACAAACAAACAAAAGAACAGAAAGTGGTTATTTAATCAATGTGACCATATTGGAAAGAACAGATTGAAGACTGAACTTATCCAAAACATTATTTAGGATACTGATGTGAACTTTAAGCACAAAGTGTTTTTTTTTTAAACGTATCATTCAACTCTTTAAATATAAGCCAGGTTTCAGGTACCCACTTTAAATATATATTATCAGAAATTTCTGTCTTAAATTGGAGCCTCATATAGATAAGAAAGAGACAGAGGGAGGAAAAATATTCAGCAAGTACAGGTACTTATTAATCAGTTTGTGTCCTCTTTGTAGGAATTTTAAATTTTAAGCACTATAGAGTTCTAGAACTATTCTGTTTTTATTACTAGACAGCAAAAGTCCCAAATCGGGGATTAGGAAAGCTTACAGGTTATTAGGAAAACCCTTTTAAGGAAAATCATAGCCTTTAGGCTGCTGCCGAGGAAGTTGAGATTTGTTCGAAGAATCTCTTAATTATCTGTCCTACTGCTGAAGCTCTAGCATCTGTATAAAAAAGAGATTTCTTCCTTTTAATGAACTCCCAAATGCTATGGCATTTATTAAGGAAATATTTTAAGTAGAACCATTATTTAGAAAATACTTTATTCTTTGCTCACTGCCACTGCTCCGGCCTCCATCTTATTAGCTTCCTTGTGGGAGGCTGAAAGAAATCTGTGAGAATACGTGGTATTCTCTGTCTTTATTTCTTATTTAACTTTGTGCTTACCTGATTAAAAAATACATTCAGATGCTAGTAAGTACTGATCAAGAAAACTCTTAATCAGGGTAGAAGCTGATTACATCTATTAAGATTCCTGATGTTTTCTTTGTTCTTTAAATTTGCAATTAATCTAAACAAGATTAAAGTTATGGGGACATTTTCCTGTGCACTATGAATTAATATGAAAAGACAGTGTATTTGATTTCGAAATACTGGTTAGAGTAGAAAAATAAAGATATTCTTATACCATCTGTCTTAGTTAGGTTTCCTATTGCTGTGAAGAGACCATTACCACGGTAACTCTTATAAAGGAAAGCATTTAGTTGGGTGACTTACAGAACAGAGGTTTAGCCGGTTAGCATCATGGAGGTACATTGCAGTGTGCAGACAGACATGGTGCTGGAGAAGGAGAGGAGCACTCTACATCTTGCAGGCAAACAGGAAGTGAACTGTCTCAGTGAGCATGGCTTGACCATATATGAGACCTTGAGAAACAAAGAAGAAAAAACTCTTAAGGGTAGGCTGCACACCCAGCAAAAGATGGCCAACCGAAAAGAATTCAATGACCTCTTTGAGGGCTCCTTGTCTCACAATATCATGTCAGAATTTTACCCCCTTTTTAAAAATATTATCTTATTTTTATTTTTATCTCATTTTACTTATATGTGCTTCTCTCTTTCTCTTTTTACTCCACTCACCCTTTCCTATGGATTCCAGTTCAGTGTTTCTCTGTGATTCCTAAGTGTGTAAACAAGTAGGTCTCTCAGTCTTTGTTTCTTGTGCCTGTTCTTTGGTCTCTTTTCCCTCTGTTTGTTTGTTTTGCTCTATTCCAATGTGTGGGTTTTGTTTACTTTATTTTATGATAGTAGCTTAGAAACAAGTTTGGTTTAGAATGGGAGACAGAAAGGAAGTAAATCTAATGGTAAGAGACATGAGAAGGAACTGTGAAGAGAAAAAAGAAAGGAAACCCTCCTGCTACAGATGGCGCTCCAATGTGGTTAATGAACTCCACGTAAAACCTGAGAGAGCTTGGGAAGTAATTCTGGGCAGAAAAGAATAGAGTAAAGCATGGTTTCTTGGTAGCAACAATCTCTCGTGTCTGCTCTGCTTGCTAGAGGCAAGCGCTCTCATTTTTAAGAGAGGCTTCCAGACTCAGCTTTAGCTGAAAAACCCTGCATGCTCTTTAAGAGGTCCTGCCACCAAACACTTAAATGGTGTTGATGAAAAGCTGAACACATGCTTTTCTATTTTCAGC
>LOJH01059338.1:0-11278 GCA_001685095.1 Ellobius talpinus
ATTTGTGTGTTGTTATTTCGGGTGTAAAGCTAGCTGTGCGGGAGCTGGGCCAGAAGAAAAACAGTCCTGCTCCCCTATCACTACAGACAGGACTCAATCAATGTCTAGGGTCTGTTCATTCCCTGGGCTCTACATATGTGGATAGGTAGAATGGTTTCTAAGTATTTGGGCTATTTACTTTTATTATAATGCAGTTTATGTTATGGCAAACTTGATTATTGGCTAAAGTGTTTTCTTTGTTCTAGTCTCCTCCCTGCTTCCCATGTTGTTGTCAGGTCTTCCTAAGGTTCAGATCTGGTCATGTCACTTTCCTTCCCGGCAACATTTCAGGCTTCCTAAAATTTTATATTGAAACCAAAAAGCTTTAAAAAATAATGTTTTTGTTGGAGTACTCAGATGCCATAGTGCATGTGTGGAGCCAGAGAACAATTTGTGGAAGTCAGTTTTCTTCTACCATGTCTGCTGTCAGGTACTCTCATGGCCCCTAAGTCCAAACTGCAGAGCCTTTCACCATTTAGTTCTATCCCTCAGAGCGTCTTGTACAAGTACTTGCTGTCGCATTTATCCACTGCTATAGCTGTCCAGTTTCCGTTTGCCTTTTCTCCTAGATAGCACCTCCTTACTGACAGGGTAGGTTACATATTCCAGCCGTCACTGGGTTCAGCACAGTTCCATGCCCTGAGCTTCCCCAGACCAGGATTCACTTTCTTTGATCCCTGTGTTTTAACAGTCACCATCCCCTCTGCCTGTAATAGCTTGTTTCCTCTAATGTCCCACATCTACTTGCATTTTCCCATGATTTTATAATACTTTCTTTGTAACACATTGAGTATCATTATGTGTGTTTATATGTCATCTCTGCCAGCCTAATAGCAGGAGATGAACTTAGATTCTGAAATATGAAAGTAATAGTGATTGACACATGAGTTGGCTTAAGTTTGAATGAATAATGGCTAGACAAATTAATATTCCTTTTTCCTGATGGGTATAATTTTAGAGAAGTCCTTTATAAACAGTGGACCCAATTTTAGTGACCCATGGGTCAACTTCCACCTATATACTGTTTGTATATTTGTTGCCAGCATAGAGATTTTTTAAAGTGCTCTTATGTTGTCTTTCCCAAGTATGTTATGTAGTACTTTACACAATAGTTACTGCTTACATTGAAGACCTTGTGGTGTGGCCACTACTGTGGGCAATGCTATGTCAGTTTATTATTACATTCCCTCAAATTTTGCTGTGGTGATCTGATTAAGCAATTACACGTATTTATTTGTCAAATTTGTTGCCAAGAAGCAGTGACCACTATTGGAAAACTCATTTAGGTTTGAAATGTTGCTTTTCATTCTGAGATTAGAGAGAGGAGAGAATTTGTGCACTGCTTCGTACACGTTCTCTTCATTTCCAAGGCACCCTGGCACAGCTGTCACAATAGTGACTTAAAAGAGTATTCTGACTTTATGTAATCTAACGTTGTCTAAACTCGCTTGAGCATGAAATCTTTCAATATGACATTATGTAGATGACTTCCGGGAAATAGTTTAGACAGCATTGATGTAAAGAAAAGGGCTTGGTGGTGGGGGAGATAGCTCAGTCAGTAAAGTGCTTGGTACTAAAGCATGAACACCCGAGTGTGATCTCCAAGCTCATGTAAAAAGCTCCACTTATAATCACAGATCTCTGCAGCTTGTTGGTCTACAAACAGGAGGAATGTGTACGTTCCGAAGTCGTCAAACCAAAATCATTGGTGGATAGCTCCCAAGGAATGATATGCACGTGTGTGCATGTGCTCGCTCACACACAGGGCTGGAGTTGGAAGGCAGGCCTACTTGCTATTCCATGAAGCATTATTCTAACCAGGGAACTCGCGATAGCTAAGGGAATACAGCAGAAATCATGGGAAAAGTCTGCTTGATGGCTCACTCATAGGCAGGGTCATACTTCCCTAGCTTTTTTTTATATATCCCAGGTTTACCTGCCCAGGGAATGGTGCCACCTACAGTGGGCTAGGCCCTCCCACATCAGTTAACAATCATGACATTTCCCCAGACTTGTCACAGGATAATCTAATCTAGGCAGTTTCTCTCTCAGATGGCTCTAGACTGTGTCAAGTTGGCAGTCATAGCTAACTAGGACAGCCCATGGCTGTAGTTCAGTGCTGGAGCTCTTGCCTAGAGTGCATGAGGCTCCAGGTTCATTACCTAATACAGCCAAAATTTTTTTCAGTTAAAGAAATTTTTAGCCGGGCGGTGGTGGCGCACGCCTTTAAATCCCAGCACTCGGGAGGCAGATGCAGGTGGATCTCTGTGAATTCGAGGCCAGCCTGGGCCTTAGAGCAAGTTCTAGGACTGGCTCCATTAGCTACCGGGAAACCCAGTAGCTTTTGAAAAACAAACAAAAATTTATTCTACATGTGGTGTTTTGTCTACATGTATGTCTGCATCATGTGTATGCTTGGTGCCCTCAGAGACCATGAACTGGAGTTACAGACAGTTGCAAATTGACATCTAAGTGCTGAGAATCAAACCAGAATCCTTTGCAAGAGTAGCCAATGTTCTCACCAACCTCTGAATCATCTCTCCATCTTTTTGCCATAATTTCTTTAAAGACTGGGTTTAAGGGTTCAACACCTATAATCCTAGCACTTGGGAGGTGGGGACAAGACAGCCACAAGTTCAAGATCATCCTTGACTGCATAGCTCAAGGCTAGCCTGGGCTGTGTGAGACCCTGTCTGAATCCTCACCCCAAAAGACTATTTGGTTGGTCACAATTGGACTATGCTTGTTGCCGGAGCACTTGAAAGGCTAAGGTAAAATGATCTGTTGAGTCTAGGATTCTGAGAAGTTATTCAGAATTAAGGAGAAAATTCTTATATTTTGTAATTTTCTGAAAAGAAAGGAAAGTTGGATATTAGCAAGGTAGGAAAGACATTGCCTCTAATAAAAAAGTTGGAGGGACCGGGCCGTGATGGTGCACACCTTTAATCCCAGCACTCGGGAGGCAGAGGCAGGCAGATCTCTGTGAATTTGAGGCCAGCCTGGTCTACAAGAGCTAGTTCTAGGACAGCCAGGACTTTACACAAAGAAACCCTGTCTGAAAAAACCAAAACCAAAACCAAAAAAAGTTAGAGGGTAAAATATTTACCCCAAATTCTAAAATTAAAGACTAGAAGTTCTGACAAATTCAACACTGTCTAGAGGTTTTTGAAGCAGATTACAACGCATGCTCACTTCCCCTTCTCCACTGTGTCCTTCCAGCAATTCTGTAAGGTAAGTAGGGCAAGGACTTGGCATCTCCATGTTGCCAGCAAAGAGGCAAACCTGGAAAGGCAAACCTAACTGCCCTCTTGCGGGTTCACATGCCTATGTACCAGTGCCTCCAGTGTGCAAGGTTTTCACTGACGGGGACTGCACTTGAGAGGAGAGATTGCTTTGTTAGCTCACAACTGTGGAAGTGCCTGTGACTGATGGTCAGACTTCGCAGTTATTGAACTGAAGACAAAATCAGCAAGTAAACCAAAAGCAGATCAGTTAGCAGACTCTGAAATTTTTTAGGAAGTTTTTCATCCCATCAAACACAATGGTGGACATTTTATAGAGAAAAAGATTTTCATTTTGTAGATAAATTACTTAGATGTCTTGTGCTAGTTTTAACCTTACAATGAACTTCAAAATGATTACCACCGGCTGCTATCACTCAGTAGTGACTGGAGGCTCTGGTTTCTCTACATGTTCATCAGCTTTTGCTGTGTTGTTCTCTCATTTTTCATATTTTAGAATTCTTGTCTTCCTGCCACCAGTAAGAAATTTGCTTACTTTTAAAAGAATCTAGGTCTTGGAGAAATGGTTCAACGGTTAACAGCACTGTATCCTCTTCCGTTCCCAGCAACCACATGGTTACCATCTAAAACTCCAGTTCCAGGGGTCTGATGCCTTCTTCTGGCCTTTGCAGGCACAAATACACACGTGATGCACCAATACATGGAGGCATGGAGGCAAAACACATTTAAAATATTTTTTAAAAAAAACTTAAAAGAGAAGAAAATGTAAATGTCTGGATATGTGATAGATTTATTTCTAATTATAAAGTTGAGCTGCCTCTGAGACTTGTTGACTGGTACATTTTGACTTGTATTGATGCTCTGCATTCCACATCTGTATTGAGAATGTGGACACACAGGAAAATAGAGCCAAGTGTGATACATACATCCGCAGTCCCAACTTGGAAGACAAAGACAGGAGGGTTAGGAGTTTGAGGGCTGTCTTAGCTACAGAAAACTGTCTCCAAGAGGGGAAGGAAGACAGGAAAACCTGGCCCTCTTCTGTTCAGTCATGTTCTTTACCTTTCGATTCCGGGGCAGAGATGCTAACATTCAGAATGACTTATGATAGGAAGAAGAAAAATTATTTTTTGAGCATCTGGTAGATATTAAATACTGTCTCCATATAAGCCACATACGATGGACTTTTTCTTTTTAAAGACATGGTCTTCTGTACCTCAGGTTGGCTTTAAACTCAGTAACAGAGAATGCTCATGAAGTTCTGACCTCCCCAGTGCTGGGATTACAGACCCCTGTCTGTCTGTCTGTTTTTACTTAATGCAGTACTGCATCAGACCTGAGACTCCATGCTTACCAGGCAAGATGTATCTGCAGTCCCAATTGTTGATGTTAAATATTTAAACAAGCTTTTTGGAAACATCAGTGTAACCCTATATAGTATTGCTGCTATGGTGGTGTCGGACAAGGCAAGATGGGGTGGAGGAAATGGTGTTCTGTTGTGTACCATTTTATAGAAAATTCACAACCCTCTTGAACACACACCACTATTTGTACTTATTCTTTGACAAGGGTATTAAATATAAGGAACACCTTGTAGTAAGCAGATAACCACATCCTAAGTACATGCTTTAAAAAAGACCCTTGTAGGAATGATAAAGGAAAAATTAAAATATATAGAAAGAAAAACATTTGAAAAGCATAAGCATAAATTACAACAAAAAATTTAAACTTCTTTTAGGTCTGTCTCTCCAATAGAGAAGGGACACTCGGTCTCTTCTGCGGTGTTTAAAGTCCAGTTCCCCCACTCTTCACTGTTTGATAGGAGATGATGTACCCAGTAGACTGGAGTATGTAAAATGTCCTTGTTGATTTGGCTTTAATTATTGCTAATTTGTACTTTTAGTCATCTTAGTTGTCACACAAAGCAATCAGTCCATGGGGACTCCTGTGCTCTACAGTTGGGCATATTTCTTGCACTTTACTGTATTCGAATCACCTGGGGACTTTGTTTCAAAAGCAGGGTTTGAAAGCTGGCATGCTGTCCCACACCTTTAATCCCAGCACTCAAGAGGTCAGTCTGATCTGTATACATTGAGTCCCTGTCTTGAAACACTACCACCACCAAAACAAAAACAAACAAGCCAAACCCAGGTTCTGATTTAATAGGCTTAAAGATGAGCATTGAGGTCTACATTTCGGGTCAGCCTGGCTACTCCAGTGTCTCTGCCCTTGGCCACGCTGACTAACAAGGCTTTCAGGAATAATTTGTCTTGTGGTAACTTTCTGATGCCTTCCTAGTTTGTTAGGGATGTATCTATGCGTTGCTACATTTGTGGTGTGATTGTCCCCTCCTGGTATGACATGTCAAGTGAATTGTTTAAAGTGCACATAAAGAATGGAACCACAGCAGTGATGATGTAATTGGTGACTGACGACAAAGGTTGATGCATTTTCTCAGCTATGACGTAGATTGTCATTGTTATTACACCTACCACTGAGGAAGTGGAGTCACACTTCAGTGATAGGTCACAGTGACACACCTAACATATGGGGAGACAGCCTGGCAGCACAGGGCATGTAATGACCCTGTAACTGTTTCTCAATTAGTTCCTTTCCAGTCCACAAGAGCCCAGAAATAAGATTTCTTTTTATGCATATGTGTGGTTTTAAAGAGATGTGTTTATTTTTATGTGTATGGGTGTTTTCCCTGTATGTTGGTAAGTCCGCTTCATGCATGGATGCCTGCGGAGGCCAGAAGAGTGTTAGATCCCCTGGGACTAGAGTTACAGACCATGTGGGCCGCTGTGTTAGTGCCGGGAGCCAGACTGGGACCTCTCAAGAGCAGCCAGACACAGGGGAATTTTTTCCTTCCCAAAAGATCTTTGAAGAACAGGTTTCTTCTGACTTACATTTTTCTATCCTGTGGTTCTCTTGGAGGCTCTGATGATTTGTATTTATCACCAGATTTTTAATAGTCTTCACCTTTTCTGTGTGTGTTGGGAAAAGGTCTCAACCTTTTAGGGTGATAGGAAGCAGATGATACGTTGCCCTGGATGAAAGATGGAAGGATTTTAAGACTGATTTTTGTTTTACTATTACTATTTTTTGACACCAGAATAAAAAGTAGCTTTTGGAACTTAAGTACTCTTTCATTCTTGTGGCCTGATGCCTGTATTTCTTACCAGTACTTTTGCTTACCTTTTGAATAAAATTTTCTTGTTACTTTTCACAAAACAAAGCAAAACAAAAGATGCATGCAAGTGGTGCACAGACATCCATGCAGGCAAACACCCATAACATAGAATAAATAGATAAATAAATGCATTGTAAGCAGATTTTATAGGTTGTTACAGAGGACTGGTTATTTTGTATGTTTTTAAATTTTAAAGGACTTTTTCCCTTTATTTAAATGGTACTTATAGCATATTAACTGATCTAGAGACATACTTTATTTATATTGGAGTTCTTCGAAGACACGATGTATCTTGTCCAGGAGCCAGAACCCTCTTTGCCCGGCTTTTCCTTGCAGCAGGTGTAGGCATGATGGGCGGTTTTTAGCCACTGCTCTGGCTAAAGACATGAGAAGATAGGAAAGAAGAGTTTAGTCGCCAGCCTTCTCCCTTTGGACCTTTGTAGTCAGTCTCACTGTGCAGCCCTGGGGGGACTTACTCTGTAGACCATGAATGCAATGCTGCGCCAGTAAGAAGAACATTTGCAAATTTGGAGAAGTCTGTGGAAACTGTTTAAACTTAGAAAAATGCACAGCTGGGATTGCAGCTTAATTCAGTAATCAATAAATCTGAACAAGTTTTGACAAATTAGGTGATAATTAGCTCCCTTCATCTCAGAGTGGCATGAGCTGTTCACTGTCCTTATCTTCCTTTCTTTTACAGTCCATCAATATTATGGAGCTGACTTTACAGAAATACGGAAGTTATGAGAAATTCGAACAAGCTACTGGTGGTAGCTTGTTGTCTAAAACTCGAATCTGGAGTCATGTTAGGAAGTACATGGTGAAGGAAGGCTGCCTAGGAGAGGTATGGGCCATGGGTGACTTGGGGACCTGGCTGTGATATTGGCACTTGCAGTCAGTGCCACATGTTTTTTTTTTTCTGCAGGTTTTGTCTGATCAGTCCCTTTAACTCACTGAACTGGCCTCTTGCCACCTTTCTTTTGCTCTTATTTGATTCTTATATGTGTAGCTTATGGTATTTTGTGTGTTACTCAGGGAGAATTACTGAGAGAATTTGCTGCAGTGTTCTCTTATTGATAGACCAGTCTCATTCATCAGTCTCAAAACCTTGGCACTGACAAGGAACAGGTCCTCCCCACTCCCCACCCATGAGCTGGTTCTTCCTAGTCCCCGTGTGGATTCTGGGGCTCAAACTTGAGTTGCCATCTTGCAGGGCAAGCACCTTTGTCCATGAGCCATCTTGTCACTCCCTCCCCCTTTTTAAAGCACTGAGTCTTGAACTCAGGGCCTTGGGCAAGCACACTCTACCTTGAAGCTCTATTCCATCTTCTTTTTGCTTGAGACAGAATTTTACTAAATTGCTCAGGGTGGCCTTGAATTCTCTCTGTAGCCCACTAGACCTTGTTCCTTTTGCCTTGGTCCTCCTAGTCCCCATTGTACCCCTTTCTTCACCATTAAAATTACAAATTTTAGTTCTGTCTTCCTTAGCACAGCCATCTACTTTCTTTGTTTTAAAGATAGGGTCTCTCTCTCTCTCTCTCTTTAAAGTGCTATCTGTCTGCTAACTGTCCTGGAACTGGCTGTGTAGACCAGGGTAGACTTGAATTCACAGAGATCTCCTGCCTCTGCCTCCCAAGTGCTGGGATTAAAGGCATGTGCTACCACAACCAGCCTCCTTCACTTTCTTTTCAGTCCAAAAATGTTCTTAAATTCTCAGAGGGTTAAGATTAGAAGGTTCAAATGTGACCGGATATACATTTTATCAACTTAATTTAATTCAACTTAGTTAATGTATGGGCCCATTATTTTTTGTAAAAACTTTCTCCCTTTTCCCAGTCTATCTGTGTGTGTGCATGCATATGTTATATAATTATATGTTTGTATGTGTATGTTTGTGGGAACATGCATACCACAGTGTGTATGGTGGTCAGAGGACAAGGGAACAACTTTTGGGAGTTGATTTTCCTTCTAACATGTTGGTTTTAGAGAGCTTGGGTTGTCAGCCTTTATGTTGAGTGCCCTAACCCACTGGGTTGTCTCCCAGCCCTATAGATGTGCTTTTTTTCTCTACCTAGATTGTAGTTCATCTCACTGAAGACCTGCTTTCCAGGGCATCCATGACAGTAGTAAATGGATGCCCAACTCTGAGCATCAATATTTGTACTGCGCGAGAGCATTGGCTGGAGGGGATGCTGAGGCATGAGATAGGTAGGACAGCCTTCCTCCTCATCTTACTGCCGCGAGTCCACCCCAGGAAAGAATTCTTCCAGAGTGTGGTCCCCTAGCAAGATTTAGCAAAAATTCATGAGGTTGTTAAGCTTTACTTGGAGTGTATGTCGTTTCAAATTATAATTTTAGAACACTGTCTTGGAAATTCATTTCAGTCCTTTGGGATTTAGTCTTCCATCTGAAGTTGAGGGGATGCATGCTTAGGAAAGAAAAGGAAAAGTTACTCTTCTCTGAGTGAAGATGCAGAGAACCAGCCAGGATTAACATGCTCCCTGGCTGCTGTCCCACAAGTCGCCATACTGGAGGCTGCTTTCTGAGAAGGGAAGGTACATTATCTCTTTAAAGGGATATTTGTATCCCTTTACAAATATTACACATGAAGAGAAAATTTACACATGAAGAGAGTTTCTGGGTCTTTGATCCGTGAAAGACCTTTTTCTGGCTTTAGGAGCTTGGGGATTTTTTTTCTTTAACTTTTAAATTTGTTTTCTGAGACAAGGTCTCATATAGCCAAAAACAGTCAACTTGAAAAGAAATGTTTATTTTGACTGATGTTTTTGTAGGTTTAAACCCCTTACTGCCTTTGAACCTGGTAAGACAGCCTGGTAAGACATCATGGTGGGTTGTATGTGGCCACCGAACATGGCCAAGACAGCAGAGAAGGCAAAGGAAAAACTCCACACTGTCACTAGGCCTTACCCTCGGTCCTACCACCTCCCAGGAGCTCCATGTTGGGGACAAGCCTTTAGCACTTAGGACTTGGAGGGAGAATATTCCAGACCTAAATGCAAATTTTCTTTGGGGAAGTATCAAAACAGTGTCATTGCCTGTCATTCATACTTTTTCTCTCTGTAGGCACACATTACTTTCGGGGAATTAACAACCTCCAGCAGCCATGGAATAGTTGGACTGGCCGCAAAAAACATGAGCTAAAGCCAAACAACCCTACAGAGGAAGGCCTGGCCAGCATTCATAGCGTCCTGTTCAGAAAAGACCCCTTCCTATGGAGGGCTGCCCTCCTTTACTACACAGTGTATCAAGCCAGCCAGATGTCTTTTTGTGAACTCTTCAAAGATATTGGCAAGTTTGTCAAGGACCCTAATACAAGATGGGATTACTGTGTAAGAGCCAAGAGAGGGTGGACTGATACTTCCCAGCCAGGTAAGTGTCCCTCAGTGGCAGGATTCTGACTGACTAGTTGTTAGCTAGTGATTCCCTGTTAAACAGGAGGCTAAGAAGTTTAAGGCTAGCCAGCTATATAGTGAGACCCTGATTTAAAAAAGCCGGGAGGGTCAGCAAGATGACTCAGCAGGTAAAGGTGCTGGCTGCCGAACCTGATGGCCTGAATTTGATCCCTGAGACTTCACACAGTGGAAGGAGAGAGGTGACTACTACAAGTTGCCTTCTGATCCGACCACTTGAGCACTATGACACACACACACACATACACACAAATGTAAAAGTTTTTGTAACTTAAAAAATAGAATGAGCACACATACAACCTTCTTGATCAACTAATCACTAACCAGCTATTAATTTTTTGCTATTTCTCATTTTCTAAGATTTATTTATTTATTTCTACTTATGTGCATGTGCCTCCATGAGTTCATGTGCACCCGAGGGCATCAGAATCCCTGGAAATTGAGTTGCAGCAGTTGTGAGTTACCTGATGTGGTAATGGAAACCCAACCTATGTCTTTTGTAACAGCAATAAGCATTATTAACCACAGAGCCATCTCTCCAGCCTTTAGAGACACCTTTATTGAGATATTGGAGATGGCATATGCCTTACAATTAGTTCAGCTATTTAAAATGTAAACTTCATTGTTTTTCCAGTATTATAGAGCCACACAGTTATCACCACTAATTTTGGAATATTCTCTTCACCCAGCCCCCCCAGGCTCCCAAGAAACAGATATCCACTGGAATTCATGTCCCATATATTCTCTCTCAGCTTTCAGGCAGTACTTTTAGTGGGTTTTCCTTTCAGCTTCTGTAAATTTACCTACTTTAAACATGTCATATGAATAGAATTATAATTTGTGATTCTTTTTAGCTGGATTCCTCCAATCATCAGGACCCCCCATCAGTTTTGGTTTTTCTTGTTGAAACTATCTCACTGTGTAGCCCTGGATGACCTGGAACTCACTCTGTTGACCATGGTGGCCTCAAACTCAGAGATTCACCTGCCTCTGTCTCTGAGTGCAGGGATTAATGTCATGGGAAACCAGACCTGGACGGATGTTTTAAGATTCATGCTGTGGCTGAAATAATTCTTTATTCTTTTGCCAGCTGGCGGTTGTCCATTAGTTTCCATCTTTAGGCCCTCAGGAATACGGCTGCCACTGTGTTTATGTGCTCATGTGCACCTGTGTTTCCATTACTCTCCCTACACATCTCCCTCCATAGCTCATCCTGGTGAACTCTTCACCTCAGCTTCCTGGGTGTTGACATTACAAGCATAAGCCACCTCTGCCTAGAAGTAGAATAGTCCAGGAACAAGGTGACTGTTGATGTAGGTGGGTCTTCTGTCTATGTGTTGCTTTCATTGGTTAATAAAGAAACTGCCTTGGCC